>SNVD02002658.1:0-100125 GCA_013180625.2 Boswellia sacra
GAAGGATCCCTTAACCAGATTTCCATCATTGATCTTTTATTCAAATTAACTTCTGTTTTGTTATTCTTAATTTGCATTCTTATTTCATTTAGTTAATCATTCAACAAAAAACCCCCCCCCCCCCCCCCCCCCCCATTTAGTTAATTGTTGCTGGAAATCACAAATTCAATTAGAATCAATCCTCGTGGGAACGATATCTACTTATCACTTTATTACTTGTGCGACTAGTATACTTGCTAGTTTCGAACGCATCACATAGCATTGCATAGTATTGCATTTTATGACCAACAATTGACTGAAAAATGACAAGAAACATGAAAAATAAATAGTTAGAAGACTTACTAGAATGGTATATGGCCCAAAAGTGACCAAGTTTTGGAGAATCATAATGTAGTATGAAATACTAGGGGTAATCGCAAAAGAAATGTGAATAAAAGTAGCACGATGTACAAGTTGCTTGGACAAGCAGCTTAATCTCAATGATCACTTGAAGCAACATGATATGCCAAACGCCTGGATGAAGTTTTTAAGCAGTATAACATACCAAAAGAAGGAAAAATTTTATAGATGAGGATTACCGAAAAAGACCACATTTGAGAACAAAGATTTAAGATGGTCAATCATATAAACAGTATGAGTATAATCCAAAAGACACTTAGCTTCTAAGATTTGCAAATTGCCTATAACAAGTCAAACTTCCTTAAAGGAGCTCACATGGTCTATATGAGATACAATAGTTTGTAAGAAGAATATATTGCCTTGAAGAAGATATCCATCTTCAAGAAAGAATCTCTCATGAAAAAGATGTTTCTTCCTCGAAGAAGAAATCTGCCTTGAAGAAGGAATCTCCCTCGAAGAAGGATGTTCACTTTGAAGAAGGAATCTTCCTCGAAGAAGGCAACCGTATTGAAAAAGGAATCCACCTCAAAGAAGGCATCATCCTTGAGGAAGTTATCCACCTTGAAAAAGGAATCTTTGTTGAAGAAGGCACCCTTCTCGAAAAAGGCATCCATGTCGAAGAAGACGTCATCCTCAAAGAAGTTATACGCCTTGAAGAAGAAACCTTCCTTGAAGAAGGCATCCATCTCGAAAAAGGAATTTCCCTCGAAGAAGGCATCTTCCTTGAAGAAGATATTTATCTTGAAGAAGGAATCTCCCTCAAAGAAGACATTTGCCATAAAGAAGACGTCCACCTTGCAAAGCAATCTCTTTTATTTCACTATAAAGAAGGAATTTTGAAGAAGAATTTTGAAGTTCACCTTGAAGGGCTGGAAAAAAGAAGAAGATTCATAGTCAGATAGTTTGAAAGGTAAAGGGTAAAAGGTCAAAAAGAGAAAAGAGAGAGAAAAAAGAAAAGAAAAAGAGAAAAGAAGAGAGAGAGAAGAGAGAGAAAAGAAAGAAGAAGAAAAGAGAGAAAAAGGAAAGGAAAGGGAAAAAGAGAGAGAAGAAAGAAGAAGAGAGAAAATAAAAGAAAGAGAAAAGAAGAAAAACTCTACATCGACCTTAAGACATCGAAAGAGTTTTTGAATGAATCGATGACAAGTACTCAGCCAAGGTAATAGTTTAGCAACTCACAAGGAAAGAAGAGTGATACTAATTGATAGAACCTTCGACCGGAACCACATGGAAGAATTCCTTCAAATACTAGAAGGTGATTTGCTAAAGAACACATTGAAATTGATTTTACATCATTGAGAAGTGTTTGAATCTTGTAGGAATTCGCAAGGACAATGGAAAGATCCCCAATGAGTCAGATGATGAACAACGAGAATACGATGATGAAGAACTCAAAAAATTTCCTCAATAGACCAGAAGAAATGAAGAATAGAAACAAGAATACTTAGAAAAAGGGAATGAAACCCAACAAATGCAAAATCTAAAGAGATCAAACAAGAACGAAGAATACCTAGCCAAAGGCACGAAGAATGAAAAGGTCTAAAGGTCGTGAAGCAGTGCATGATAGAAGTTTTCCTTATGGGCATGCATTAGAAGGGAATCGTAAGAAGTAGGTGCACTTAAGAGTGTTTTAAGCCCTTAGAATAGGCACAAGCCCTAAGAAGAGACGAACTAAAGAATGTCGAAAACCCTAAGAAGTAGGTGCACTTAAGAGTGTTTTAAGCCCTTATAATAGGCACAAGCTCTAAGAAGAGGCACACTAAAGAGTGTTGAAAACCTTAAGAAGTAGGTGCACTTAAGAGTGTTTAAAGCCCTCAGAATAGGTGCATTGAACAGTGCTACCAAACCCTAAGAAGTAGGTGCACTGAAGAGTGTTAAAAACCTTAAGAAGTAGGTGCACTGAAGAGTGTTTTATCATAGCCATAAGGAGTCTTTTTAGCCCTTGAATGGGCACATTCATCTTAGATAGGCACGTTCACCCTTGGATGGGCACCTCATCCCTTAAATGGGCACACTCACCTTAGATAGGCACGTTCGCCTTTGGATAGGCATCTCAGCCCTTGAATGGACACATTCGCGTTAGATAGGCACATTCGCCCTTGGATGGGCACCTCATCTATTGGATGGGCATATTAGTCCCTCAATGAAACACACATTTTTTGTATGAATAGAAGGAAGTGATTAGAAAATCTAAAAGAAGAAGGACGAAGTCAAAGATGTTTGATGGAAGAAAGAAAGACGAAGTAAGAATACTTTGTTGACTTTTGTGTCTCACAAACCTCTCCAAATTAGGGGGTAAGTTGTAGACACTAAATTTTTGAGGCTCAATGATGAAATGGAGGTAAACATCGAGCAAAGCAAATGATCGGAATGCCCTTGGGGGTCAAGAAGAGAAGGGTGAGAAGGAGTTGGTGAAGAGTCTCGAAAATTGACACATAATTTTGAAAAATTACAAAAATAAATCCAAGAGAAATCTGATGATCAGTCATATACCATTACGAAGCTATGGATGTCTAGTTTTTGTAGAAATTTACCAATCACAAATCGCAGTTGAACTCAAGAAGTAAGAAGCGATCAAAGGAACAAAGGTCTGAAAGGATTGCATCAAAAGATGACAAAAAAGGAAATCGCCGAATAGATATTGATCGGCCGACCATTAGATAGTCGCCAGGCCATTTGATAGCTACACAACTGTTGGCCAATGGTTGACATCTGTCAGATGGCTAGCCGACTATCTGGAGATGGCCGCCCGCTTGTTGCTGGCTTATTTTCGAAAATAAGCTTAAAAAGCTTCCTTTTTCATCTTAACCCCTCTCCTATATAAACCTCCCTTCTCTCACTTTGCAAAATGTATTGATTTTCGAGTACAAATATCTTTCTCCCTCTTTAAGACACGCTTGAGAATTTGAGAAGTATTTTTCAATGTAAATATTTTTTCAAGCATTTTTATTGCTCTAAACCTAAAAAGGGTACGTCTTGAGAGCAGAATTCTCTCCTCCGTCCCATTTTCTCTTTCATTTTTCTTGCTTGGAGAAGCATGTTTAGGGTTTAATTTTATGCTTAGGAGCATGTCCATAGTTATTATGAATTATGCTAACCCAATTTATTTTGCAAGATAGACAAACGTGTCATGGTAAGTCCGCACTTCTTCCTTTTTCAGAATCTTTCTTAAGAATTTACTTTTTTTGCAAATGCTGAGAATCATGACTAGGAGAAGATGTTTAGAATCATGCTTGAGAGCACATGATTAGAATCATGCTAGGAAAATGTATTTGCTTTGAAAGAATGCTAGAAAATAGCATAGAATAGGTAAGAATTACTGTTTTACCCTTGAATGTCTTGTTTGAGCTAGAATAGCTATGATTGATTTCAATTGTTTGAATTAGGCTAGAATATGACATGAATGACATGTTAGGCTAGAAATTCAATGATAATTGATATGAATTATGCTAGAATAGCTATGGAATTACCATGATATAATTTATCAAAATCTAGGCTAGAATGCCATGATATTAGATTACGACTTTGTATATTTATGAATGTATGGATATTTGTATACTCAGACCTGTATTTGTATGATATCATGAAGTTATGGTGGACTCACATTGATGGTGAGTGACCATTACTTAGAATGAATGTTCAATGTATGGAATACTTTATTTATTAAATAACAATGGTTGTAATCCTCTCCCCTTCCCCCATGTATGAAAGAAAATGTAATCTATTCTCCTCCCTCTTTCTTTGTATGAATATACAACTGCCACTGATTCAATAATAACCCAGCATGCCTAAAGAAGATAAAATGAATAATGTGTGCATAAGACGCAAAATCTAAGCAGACTACGTAATGACATTGGCTATTCCTATTTGGTATTTTTCAAGTGGAGGTCGGATTCATATTCGGGCGAGTTGAAAGGCTCGTACATAACTTCCTAAACTCATCTCTAAAAGGATTAGGCTAGTTTAGCTCCCAAAACGAGTGATCAGATTGCCCTCATTCATTCCCAATTGAACAATTAGGTGGTGACTCCATTCTCTGGTCATGCCTATGGCTTGTTTGTGTTCCCTTAAGTCTCGTAAGAGGCTTCGATAGAGTGTCGTGGTGTGAAGCACTCTGGCTGGATGGAAGCCCCGTTCACAGCCCTAGGAAGAGGTACACTCAAGAGTATTGAAAACTCTAAGAAGTAGGTGCACTTGAGAGTGTTTTAAGCCCTTAGAATAGGCACAAGCCCTAAGAAGAGGTAGACTAAAGATTGTTGAAAACCCCAATAAGTAGGTGCACTTAAGAGTGTTTAAAGCTCTTAGAATAGGCACACTAAAGAGTGCTAACAAACCCTAGGAAATAGATGCACTTAAGAGTGTTATGTCTTCATATAATAATGATGTATTTCGTGCATTATAATAATTCATTTGTCTGCACTAAGATAGTGCATATCGAGCATCATAAGGATGTATTTCATACATTAGAGCAGCGCATTTGTTTGCACTAGAATAGTGCATATCACACATCATAAGCATGCATACCATGCATTAGAATAATGCATTTGTTTGTACTAGAATAGTGCACATCATATATCATAAGGATGCATTTTGTGCATTAGAATAATGCATTCGTCTGCACTAGAATAGTGCATATCACGCATCATAAGGATGCATTTCATGCATTAGAATAATGCATTTGTCTGCACTAGAATAGTGCATATCATGCATCATAAGGATGCATTTCATGCATTATAATAATGCATTCGTCTACATTAGAATAGTGCACATTGCGCATCATAAGGATGCATTTCATGCATTAGAATAATGCATTCGTCTGCACCAAAAGCATATCGCGCATCATAAGGATGCATTTTGTGCATTAGAATAATGTATTTATCCACACTAGAATAGTGCATATCGTGCATCATAAGGATGCATATCATGCATTAGAATAATGCATTCGTCTACACTAGAATAATGCACATAGCGCATCATAAGGATGCATTTCATGCATTAGAATAATGCACTCATCTGTACTAGAATAGTGCATATCGCGCATCATAAAATGCATTTTGTGCATTAGAATGATGCAACATCCGCACTAGAATAGTGTACACTGCGTATCATAAGGATGCATTTCATGCGTTAGAATAATGCATTCACCTGCATTAGAATAGTGCATATCGTGCGTCCTAAGGATGTATTGTATGCATTAGAAGAATACACTTGTCCACACTAGAATAGTGCACATCGTGCATCATAAGGATGCACTCCATGCATAAGAAGGATGCATTTGTCCACACTAGAAGAGTGCACCTCATGCATCATAAAGAAGCATTCTATGCATTACAAAGATGCACTTGTTATGCACTAGAGGATTACATATCACGTATCATACGGATACGTTGCATCCATTAAAAGGATCCTAATAAGCCATCAAGTGGGCACATTAGATCTTGCATGGGCATACTAGTCTTTCAGCAAGTGCATCGGCCCTTAGAATAGGCACATGACCTAAGAAGATGTAAGCTAAAGAGTGTTAGAAACTGTAAAAAGTAGGTACACTGAGGAGTGTTTTGTCATAGCATCATAAGGATGTTTTATAGCCCTTGAATGGGCACATTAGCCTTTAGATGGGCACATCAGCCTTGAATGGGTATATTAGCCCTTTAGAGGGTGCATTAGCCCTCGAATGGATACACTAGCCCTTGAGTGGGTGCATTAGATCTTGAATGGGTTGTCAGACCTCAAACGGGCACATTTGCCCTTGAGTGGGCGCACCTTATCCCTTGAATGGGCATACTTTTTGTAGGAATGAAAGAGGAAAGAAGATGACGAGAAAGTTTGATAGAATGAAGATGTCAAGATGGAAGAAGGAAAGACGAGGCGAGAGTACTTTGTCGACCTTTGTGTCTGACAAACCTCTCCAAAGTAGGGGTAAGCTATAGTACTAGATATTTGAGGCTTAATGACAAAATGAAGATGAATGTTGAGCAAAAGAAATAACTGAAATGCCTTTGGAAGCTGAAGAGGAAAGGGATGAGAAGGAATTTGCAATAATTCAAAAAATCACAAAAATTAATCAAGACTGAGTTTGTTGATGAATCATATACCGTTACGAAGCTGCGGACATCTAGTTTTTTTAAGAAATTTACAAATCATGAATTAGAGTTGAACTCAAAAAGAAATGAGCAATTGAATAGCAAAGGTTAGAAGGGACTACATGACAAAATTGTAAAATAGGAAGGGCCGACGGACAAAAAGCCGGTGGCACTGTTCACCTGATATTCTCGGCATTGTTCATCCAAATCCTACAATGGTTTTTTTATCACTTTTTCGCTCTAAGAAAAGCCTATATAAGCACACCTAAGCCACACTTTGGAAGGTATCCAGAAATCCTCTCTCTCTCCCTCTAGGGCATCTTTGTGAGAATTCTAAGGAGTCCTTTCTAGTCTAATATTTTTTGAGTATTTTATATTGCTCTAAACCTAAAAAGGGTAAGTTCTGAGAGTAATTTTCTCTTCTCTCCTATTTTTTCTACTTTATTTTTCTCGCTTAACATTGAGCATGTGTAGGTTTATCTATGCTTAGAATAAGCATGTTTAGGATTTATTTTGATGCATTGAAGCATGTTTAGGATTTTATATAATTGTTTAATCCTTTATTCATTTTGCAAGATGAAAATGCTTGTCAAGTTAAGTCATCTTTTCTTTCCTTATTTAGAAACATGAATAGGAATTTAATTTTCTTTGCACATGTCTTAGAATTATACTTAGGAGCACATGATTGGAATCATGGTAGGAGAATTTATGATTGCTTTGAAGTATGCTAGCAAATAGCATAGAATAGGTAAGAATTACCTTATTGCCGCTTAAATGCTTGGATTGGGCTAGAATAGCCTTGTTTGATTTTGATTTTTTTTTTTTATTGTTTGAATTAGGCTAGAAATGCCCTAATCCCTTATGAATTATTATGAATTATTCTAGAAGAGCAATAGATAGAATGCCATGATAGTATTATCAAATCTAGGCTAGAATGCCATGATTCTAGATTATGGCTTTGTATTTTGATATAAATGAATATATGAATATACAATGATTAGAGACATGATTAGGATGATGCCATGAAGTGATGGTGGACTCACATTGATGGTGAGGGACCATTACTTATCATGGATGAATGTATAAGTATATGCTTGAAGAGGCTTAATAGACATTGGATAGACTCACATATGGTGGTGAGGAATCCATTATCTATTGAGTCTCGAATTGACTATTTATATTTGATAGTTGAATGTATGATTTATGTGTGAATGAATGAATGCTACATGATGCGTTCGAAAATAGCAAGTATACTAGTCGCACAAGTAATAAAGTGATAAGTAAGATATCGTTCCCACAAGGATTGATTCTAATTGAATTTGTTATTTTCCAGCAACAATAAACTAAATAGGGGGGGTTTTGTTGAATGATTAATTAAACTGAATACGAAGGCAAATAAAGAATAACACAACACAAGATTAAATGAATTGAAAAATCAATGAGAGACACCTGATTAAGGGTTCATTCTCTGCCACAAGATATGAATTTGTGAATTAACATAGAATTGTCATCCAATTACAGCATTGAAGTTATCAACCGTAGATAACAACAAGCTTTGTTACCCCAACCCTTCCTTACGTTGTCATTAAATAAAACAAGTTCTTTATTTAATCTCAATCCATTAAACAACCTAGAACAAGCTCTCTGAGTTTAATTCAATGGAAGCATTACGAAAAGAAAGATAGATTAATCTAAGCAATAATCACACAGGTTCGGATTTTTTAACCTAGGTTGTATTTTCCAATTGCAATCTCTGATCACAATTTTGCTACTAATGATTGGAAATTCAAGACAATTGTGGATCAAGATTTCTAATCTAGCAATAGACAACAACCAGATTATATTCAGTTGGCCACCCCAAATACAATCAGCAAGTAATCATAAGCATTAGATATGGGAAAATACAAGCAACTTCAATTGGAGAATTGGATAGCAACTTCTTACACAATCAACTCACAAAAACCATATCAAGGGCTTTGAAATCACCCTCAACCAATTCAGATTCAGTTACACATGTTCAAAAACGTGGTAAATACAATACAACATACAAATTTTCCAGAAAATGAAAGGGATGGGAAAAACTTAGCAATTCTGATGTAAATCTCTTTGAATTATAGTTCTTTCTCTTTCCAAGCTTTCTTTCTCCTTCAAGAACTCCAGGAAATGAAAGAAATCCGGAGCTGCAGCCTCCATCACGTTCTCCCCTCTTCAAGTTTTTTAAAATAAAACCCTAAAATGTGTTTATATACTCTGCTAAAGTAACTTGCCACAGTGCCCCATATATAATAACATGTTACAGTGATATGTGGAATTACAAATATACACTTCTCATATCATTTTTATCATAATTTTGGTACACTATATAAATTCGTGAACCGTAAATTTCTCCAGAAAATAGACTTCGAGAGCTTTCCAATGGTATATAGCATGTTATCCGGTTAACTGTATATCGATACAATCAACTCCGAGAAATTGGTTGATTAGCAGAGGTGAAAATAAAGGGTTGTACTTTAATTTTGTGCAAGTTCCTCCAAAACTCCTGCAAACATCAAAAACCACACAAAAACATAAAAATACCAAGGAATATAGCAAAGAAACATATACGAATTGATATGAAAGTAATACATAAGTAGACACCTATCAAATTCCCCCACATTTAGACTTTGCTAGTCCTCGAGCAACTACGACGATATTAAAATAAAACTAAATCTAAATAGAATCAAAGAAAAAATTAAAATACACAAATGTTTTGACTTACAAATAAGCCTCAAAGATTGTACTTAATTATAACCCAAGGAAAACTTCAAAATAATGCATTTGATCAAGAATCTCATTACAAAGATTAGTTTCGCTCCACTTCAATTCCTCAAAAGTGTGTGTGTGTAGAGCCATTCACACCTAATCACTTGTAACCCGGATGAGTTTATGCATAAAAAATGAATCATATTTAATAGTGAAGATGTGCGTATAAATGAACTCCATAGGCTTGCTTTTCAAGTCACTCTCCACTAATGTATATAAGCACAACACTAAGGATCAAGTAGGGCTTTATTAAGCTTATAATGTTTGGCTTGAGTGAAGGTATGATAAAGGATAATAATTTGGCTCAAATCACCCACAAACACATAAATCATTCAAGACTATGTAGAGCTCAACCCTATAATACAACTTTATTTCAATTCACCAGGTTACTCCCCCAAACTTATTTAGAACACTCAATCTATTTTTTGTAGAAAACAAAAAATAACTACACCCCTACGCTTTGTTGTTTCATTCTTTTTAAGAACACTCAAGGGTATAGATCTCTTTTTTTTTCTTTTTTTTCTTTTTTTCTTTTTTTTATTACACTTCTCCTCCCCCACACTTAAACAACACATTGTCCTCAATGTGTAAGGACGTGGACAATAAGTAAAGATTGATTTCTTTTTTTTTTAAACACAATAGAACTCACTTGCATTGCTCATGACACATCCCAACCTCCTCTAACTTCCCAAAACCAGAACATAGCTCAAAATATAATCATGAATGATCTACATGCTCATAGGTAAGGGATAAACTGTTTGGAAAAAATTCATTTGAGGTTAGGAAATCTTTTAGTGAGTTAACAAGGAAAAAGACTTACAGAGGCTCAAAGGGGTAACTAGGGATCAATTTCAGTCAAGGTTGGCTATTAAGGCTCAAACGGTCCAAAGATGGCCTAAATCATTTCCCCAATGTTGCACAGTCTAGGATTTCGCCTCGAGTGACCATCAAACAAGTTCTAGAATTCATTGAAATCTGAAGAAACATTTAAATTACATAAACTTTCTCTAAGTGAACAAATAACTCAGTGATAATAGCTCAGTGCTCAATGTTGCGCAAGGAATCAAAAGCAAAGCGAAAACCAATAAACATTTCAAGCACACATATCCATGCATCATTTATCATTTTCCAAGAGTTATTCTTAATTCAATCATTATCTTATCATCGACCCACAAAATGCAAGAAAAGAGATACATAGCATTGTTACACCTGAGTCAAGATTGTATATTTCAATAATCCTTAGGACCAGTAGCCCGCAGACTTAAGGTTTCCAGCCTATATACCTTTATTATAAAAGAACAAAACAAGAAACAAGACACTTCAAACAACATGAAATAAACAAACTACAGATTTATTTGAAGAGAATGCGTTTCAAGGGTTAAAGAAACCCCATATTCTGCCATTCTCAGATTTTTTCACATTTTTTTAATCAGAATTGGTAAAGACAAAAAAAAAAAAAAAACACATAACAACTCTAAATTACATAAAACTAAACCTACTCATAAAATAACAAAGTCCAGCAATCAGGAAACAAAAAAAGTTAGTTAAAATGGGTCTAAAAGGTTTAGAAGTTAGCCTCCTTATTCAGCCATTATGGATTAAAGAGATCCAAAATGCGTTTCAAGAGGACTTAAACCTTTTAAGCCACCACTCTAAAAGCTAAGATTAGTAAATATTACCTAGACGAAAGAAGTAACCTGAAAAAAAATCTGAAAAGAAATAACAAAAAAAATCTGAAATAAACACAATAAAAAGAAAGCAAATAAAAGTGAAGCAAACCAGTAGATAAAGATTATAGATGGAGCGCTAAATCCTGTTTATGCCTTTTATTGCCTTCCGCAAACCAATCTATCTGAGCTATTGTTGGATCAGGCGAATAGACGAATGCTTGTAATTTGTCAATTAACTCCCCTACTGTTGAAGCTGTAACCAGGATTTGCCTTGCCGATTGTGAGATGAAGTTTTTTTCTACTGCTTGATCAAGAAAAGACAACAAACCATCAAAAAAATTATTGACATTTAACAAACCAATAGGTTTTCGATGGATGTTTAGTTGTGCCTAAGAGGTGATTTGAAATATTTCCTCTAATGTACCATAACCACCGAGCAAAGCAATAAATGCATCAAATTTAATGACCATATGTGCAATACGCTCATGCATGCTAGAGACCTGTAACTCTTCCCCCACTATGTTGCCTATGATATCTCGCACAGCTAATGGTTTAGGGATAATGCCGAGAACTTTACTCCCTCCCAGGGATGCAGCTATCGACACACACCCCATTAACCTAAGACTACCCCCTCCATAAATCAAATGAATACCCCTCTCAGCTAATGCCCTACCAAGATCAAGAGCTATTGTTGTAAACTCTCCATCTTTACCAAATTGCGATCCACAAAATACACATATATTTCGAAATCGCCGAATTGGTGTTTTCTCCATTTCTACAAGTGCTCTATCCTTGTGTAAGACAATAATGCACGTTAGATACTATGCTTTTCAAAGGTAAGACAGATTATAAAAATGACATTTAAAATATAGAGAATGGATATGCACACACGTAAAACTCTCAGATTTGACACATGAGACATAATTTCGGCGGGGGTTGCTCGATGTAGATTTATCGCCCAAGATTTGAAAAAATGAGATATGCTTTCGGCGAGGTTTGACAAAACCTACAACTTGTCTCCCACGTGAAACATGAAAAATGGAGATATACTTTCGGTAGAGGTTGACAAAACCTCCACACTTGTCTCCCACGTGAAGCATTAAAAATGGAGATACACTTTCGGTGGGGGTTGACAAAACCCCTACACTTGTCTCCTATGTGTGCTGGTGTCATAGGGTAGTCATATGGTTTGTCAAAAAGGAAAATTTGAAATTAAAACAAACAAAATCAATAAACAACAATAACACAAAGACAACACTCATAATCAAATCAAACAAAACAAGAAAGAATAAAATTCAGCAATATTAACACACATTCAAATGTACAAGTAGTTGTGATTGTGGCTCACATCTTCCTCTGGTTTTACGTCCAGTAACGGCTGAAACGCCTTCTATGAGTCGGGGATTTGCTTCCCATCCAATTTTCTTATAAATTGGCAAACAGGGTCATTTTTAGTCAGATTCCCTAGACTATAACACTGTAATTCATCACAAAATTGTGTCCATAGATTAAGCAATTCATGCTGAACAAGTCCACAAGAATGTGACTCAAGAGTTAATAAAACATTATCCAGCAACTCATTACTCAGACCATTCTTAATAAACGAGAGTTTATCTTCTCTATTCATGGACACAAAACCTAATGAACGACAAGTCTGGTTACAATTCCATCTAGCACATTTATAGCATACTTGTAACCTCTTCGCTCTTTGCCTCTTGGCGTAGTAGCTTTTCCCTAGGCCAGGCATGTATTTTGCAAGATTAATGTCAGGCTCATCGGACAATCTCACCTTGGCTTCAATAAGCCATCGGATATCCGCAGGCACATTTAGGAGCATCAACGCCCAAAGTCTAGTCATCCGTATTTTATAAATTTTAAACACAGCATTTTGAGAAAGTGAAGGGAAATATTTACGAAGGTTCGATAGAAAGATATCGGCATCCATTGAAGAGGAGAAAAAGAGAGATATTACCGATAATGCGATTGAGTTTGTTCTTCCCCCAGATATGCATGTTTCAAACCTTCAGGTAATGGCTTCAACTCCCATTTGGATGTTTCCTCAAGCTGTTACACAACTGAACTCGAATCACGGAATAATCAAATTAAACACAAGAAAAGAAAAGAAAATAGAGACATATAAAAGAAATAAAAACACAAAAGCAAACGAAAGTCAAAAACAAACAACAAAGCAAATGAGACAGATGGCAAAGAGAGATAAAACCTGATCAATTATAATGGCCCATGAGAGGAATCTCCTCGAAACACAAAAATTGATCGTTACTACCTTCTTTTCTTTGTCTCTTTTTATTTATCTTTCAAAAACAATGGGTTGCCTCCCAATAAGCACTTGGTTTAACGTCCTCAACCTGACGTCACTTGCCATCACCCATCAAGATAAGTTGGCTCGTAGAGAGGTACCTCCTCGATGTCCTGCATCACCAAATTCTCATAGTATGGCTCCAACCTATGTCCATTCACCTTGAATACTTTGTCAGTTTTCAAGCTCTTGATTTCCACTGCACCATGAGAAAATACATCAGTAATAGTAAAGGTCCAACCCATCGAGATCGTAATTTACCTGGAAATAACTTGAGGCGAGAATGAAATAAAAGAACTTTCTGTCCCACTTCAAAATTCTTCCTGGAGATCAGTTTATCATGAAATGTCTTAGTTCTCTCCTTGTAAATTCTGGAATTCTCATAGGCATCATTTCTAAGTTCTTCCAAGTCTTGCAGTTGAAGTTTCCTTTGTTCTCCAGCGGCATCCATCTCCATGTTACAACGCTTTACTGCCCACCATGCTTTATGTTTGAGCTCTACTGGAAGGTGGAATGGCATACCATAGACTAACCTATACGGAGACATACCAATATGTGTCTTGTAAGCAGTCTGGTATGCCCAAAGTGCATCATTAAGGTATAGGCTCTAATCTTTTCTGTTTGGATTCATTGTCTTCTCGAGAATCAACTTGACTTCCTAATTTGAAACTTCAACTTGACCACTGGTTTGTGGATGATATGCAGTAGATACCTTATGAGTGATGTTGTATTTCTTGAGCAAGGCTTCAAATGATCTGTTGCAGAAGTGTGTCCCTTTGTCGCTAATCATGGGTCTTGGTGTTCCAAATCTCGCAAAAATGTTAGATTTCACAAAATCTACAACAACTTTAGAATCATTAGTTCTCGTAGCTATTGCTACCACCCATTTAGAAACATAATCCACAGCAAGTATAATGTAAACATTACCAAATGATGAGGGAAAATGACCCATGAAATCAATACCCCACACATCAAAAATCTCGACAATAAGTATAGGGGTTTGGTGGCATTTGATTTTTGGCACTTAAATTATTTGTCCTTTGACAACGGTCACAAGCTTTGCAGAATAGATATGCATCTTTGAACAATGACGGCTAGTAGAATCCATAATCAAGAACTTTGAGGGCTGTTCTTTTTGGTCCGAAGTGACCTCCACATGTGATAGGTGTCTATTTATGTATTACTTTTATATCAATTCGTCCATGTTTCTTTGCTATATTCCTTGGTATTTTTTATGTTTTTGTGTGGTTTTGATGTTTGTAGGAGTTTTGGAGCAACTTGCACAAAAATGGAGTAAAACCCTTCATTTTCACCTCTGCTAGTCAGTGATCTTCTCGGATTTAATTGTATTGATATACATGAACCCGATGACATGTTATATACCGTTGGAAAGCTCTCGAAGTCTATTTTCTGGAGAAATTTACTGTTTATAAATCCATTCAGTGTACCAAAAGTTGTAATCAAAACAGTGTGAGATGTATAGAAATATAATTCCACAAGTCACTGTAGCATGTATAATACGGGCACTGTAGCAAGTCACTGTATCAGAGTATTTAAACACATTTTAGGGTTTTATTTTCATAACTTGAAGAGGGGAAAACGTGGGAGGAGGCTGCATTTCTGGATTTCTCTCATCCTTGGAGTTCTTGAAGGAGAAAGAAGATTTTGAAAGAGGAGGAACTACAATTCCAAGAAGATTCATCTACAAAGAAGATTTTCAAAGAATTTGCTAAGTTCTTTCTTTCCTTTTCAATTCTGGAATTTCTCTGTATGTATTTGTTATTCTGATTGAATATGTGTAACTAAATCTGAATTGGTTGAGGGTGATTTCAAAGCCCCCTTGATATGGATTTTGTGAGTGAGTTGATTGTGTAAGAAATTGTTATCCAATTCTCTAATTGAAGTTGCTTGTATTTTCCCATATCTAATGCTTATGATTGCTTACTGATTGTATTTGGATGGCCAACTGAATATAATCTGTGTGTTGTCTATTGCTAGATTAGAAATCTTGATCCGTAATTGTCTGAATTTCCAAATCATTAGTAGCAAAATTGTGATCAGAGATTGCAATTGGAAAATACAACCTAGGTTAAATAATCCGAACTTGTGTGATTATGCTTAGATCAACCTATCTTTCTCATCGTAATGCTTCCATTGAATTAAACTTAGAGAGCTTGTTCTAGGTTGTTTAATGGATAGAGATTAAATAAAGAGCTTGTTTCAAAGTAAGGAAAGATTGGGATAACAGAGCTTGTTGTTATCTACGGTTGATAACTTCAATGCTGTAATTGGATGACAATTCTATGTTAATTCACAAATTCATATCTTGTGGCAGAGAAAGAACCCTTAACCAAGGTCTCTCATTGATTTTTCACTCCATTTTACTTTGTGTTGTGTTATTGTGCATTTACATTAATATTTCATTTAGTTAATCCATCAACAAAACCCCCCATTTATTCTGTTGTTGCTTTTGAATAACAAATTCAATTAGAATCAATCCTCGTGGGAACGATATCTACTTACTACTTTATTACTTGTGCGACTAGTATACTTGCTAGTTTCGAACGCATCAGTCTCATCTAGCAGAATCTTTTCTTTTAGTTATCTCTTCAAGTCATAGAACCATGACTTCTCATCCACTTTGGCCTCCATTACATGGAGTTCCATATAGCAAGGACCCCATACTTGTGATATCACTATTAGTCTCACTAATAACTCTTGAGTACTCACCCAAATTGATGTCAAAAAGGCTAAAGCGTCAGCCATATGATTCTCATTTCTGAGGAGATAGGTGAAGGTACATTACTTGAACCTCCCAACCAAACTTTTGATGTGCTCAAGATACAGTTTTAACCTTCCTTCCCATAGATCCCAATCTTTGTTGGCTTGAGAGATGACTATTTTTGAATCTCCTAACACTTCTACTTCATCAATACCCATTACAATTATAACTTCTAAACTAAAGGCACAAGCTTTGTATGTAGCCATGTTGTTGATGACTCTGAACTCTAACTTCTTAGCGAATGGAATGACTTCATCAGTTGGTGATACTAGAATAGCTCTTATTCCAATACCATTTTGATTGATAGCTCTGTCAAAGAACATCCTCCATTCCACTATCGAGATTACCCCTAGATGTTCATCTACGAGCTCCAACTCCCATGGTTCATTATTATCGATCAGATTCATGGCCAAAAACTCTATGACTACTATTCCTTTCACCACCTTCTTGGTGACATACTTAATGTCAAATTCTGACAACTGGACTAACCATCTTGCTAGCTTCCCTACCAATGATGGTGCTTCGTAAAGATACTTCATTGCATCCTCTTTCGAGACAACCTTAGTCTTATAAGACTAAAAATAATGCCTCAACTTCTTTGAGAGCCAGACCATGGCTAAACATGTTTTCTCCACATAGATACATTTTGTCTCATATGGTAGCAATTTTTTGCTAAGATAATATACTGCATGCTTTGCACTAGTCTCATCTTCTTGTGCCAGCATAGCACCAATGGCCTCCTCCTCAAGAGCAAAGTAGAGAATCAAATTCTTGTCAGGTTTTGGCAATCTCAAAACTGGTAAATTCTGCAAGTACTTCTTAATCTTCTTAAATGCCTTTTGGTACTGGTCATTCCACTCCACCGACTGATCCTTCTTTAGAAGCCTAAAGATCGGTGTACAAAATATCGTCATTTTTGCAATAAACCGACTGATTTATTAGATCTTCCTACGAAATCCTCGAACTTCTTTTTCTGTCTTGGGTGATGGCGTCTCTATAATCAGCTTAACCTTGTCTGGATCTACTTATATCACCTTGTTGCGAACTATAAACCCTAGCAAATTCCCTAAGGTGACTCCAAAGACACACATTGGATTTAGCCATAACTTATATTTCTTCACCCTTTCTAGGAATCTATCTAAGCTTCAAAGTGACCTTCTTGAGTCTTGGATGTCACCATTATGTCATTCATATATACTTCTACCTCCTTGTGTATCATGTCATGAAACAGTGTTGTCCCCATTCTTTGGTAAGTTGTCCCTGCATTCTTCAACCCAAAGGGCATCACCTTATAACAGTAGGTTCCCCATTCTGTAATGAAGGTCATTTTTATCTTATCTTCATTGGCCATTGTTATCTGGTTGTATCTCGAAAACCTACCTACAAAGGAAAACATCACACTAGCGACAGTGTTGTCCACTAACACATTAATGTAAGACAAAGGAAAATCATCCTTTGGTGAGGCCTTATTCAAGTCTTAGTAATCTACACACATTCGGATCCTTCCATCCTTTTTCGTTACTGGCATAATATTAGCTAACCATTTTGGATATTTCATCACTTCTAAAAACTTGGCTTCAATTTGGTTGGAAACTTCTTTCTTGTTTTTTTGAGCCCATTTCGGTCTCAACCTTCTCAACTTCTGCTTGATTGGCTTTATGTACGGATATGTTAGAATTGTATGCTCAACGATGTTTCTCTCGATTCCAAGCATGTCATCATAGGACCAGGCGAAGACTTCTTCATGTTTCTTTAGTAATCTTTCAAATGTCTCTCTATCTCTCTCTTCAGGAGTTGTATCAAGTGTAATACATATGTTCTTGGATTTTCTATTGTACCAAGATTAATGTCATGAGTCTGAATGGTATGGATGTCAAATATGCTATTGAAATGCAAATTATGATGCATAATGCCATTAAGAAAGACATCACACAAGTAGGTAAATTGATTCTTTATTACATCAAATTTAGAAATATAAACAATGTCCTCTTCTTTAAAGAAGTTTGGCACAAATACATCCTTATAAAATACATATTTGATTCCTTCCTTGATAAAGGCGGCAAGGTCGATGGACGAGTCCATTGGTGGTGCTTGATCTTGAGGTTTCTCCTCCTTGATGATGGCCATCTTCTTCATTTCCTCAATCAAGTCATTCCCCTTAGAGATTCTTGCTTGAAGGTTATCCTTGAAAATCCTGAATCCGAGCTTCAACATTTCCTTGAAAACCCATGGTTCAGCAGTTCCCACATGCTTTGTATCTTGGGCTTTGACGGGCTTGATGAATCTCCCCTTATTGGGCTCAAAATCTCTTTCTTCCCCATCAAACTTATAACCCAAACCTCTTCTAGCAGTTTTGCCTTTGAAATCTGGAAGGGATGGTAAACCACATCCATTCCTATCAAGTGCAGTTCCTGACAAATATCATTGTTTCTTCATTATCCCAGCGACAATTAGGCTGACTTCGTCAATCATGGCTATGTGAAAGCCTCTTATGTAGGGTATCTCTCTAACCTTCACACTTAAAGCAGCTGGTCAATAGTTAAAGTCGTATGAATGGTTACAACCTCCCCATCCACGTTGAATTATATCTTCTGATATAGTATGGAAGGAATTCCACCAAACGGATAGAACCATGCTCGTCCTAATAAAACAACAAATGTGACTGGAATATCGAGGACTGTGAATTCTGTCATAACTTCAGTTGGCCTAGTCTTCACTAATGCCTTGAAATCTTCATGACACTCCTCTTTAAGTCATCATAGGCCTTGATCACCAACTCATACGGCTCAAGCTCATGTTTACTGACCCTATACTTGTGCAATATCTTTATAGGCATAATATTAATGGCAGACCCATCATCCAACATGATGCAAGGAAATGTTTTCCTACAAATCCTTACAGTAAATGAACAATGACCTATTATGATTCCTTCCTTCAAAAGGTAGATCTTCATCAGTGAAAGTGATTACACCCTTCTTATTTACCCCCTTGGGTACTCCTCCGGTCATAGCAGATATCATCTCATTTAGACTAGCAGCCATTGATATCTCCACTTCTACAAAAGCCTTCACCATAGCTTCTCTATGTTTTTGGGACGAAATTAACAAGTCACAAATGCTAGCATTCGCTTGAGTCGTCTTTAATTAGTTGATTAATTGATCCTTTTCTTCTTTGGTTTCTTCCTTGGCAATCTCTTTGCCTATCTCAACGGTCTTCTCATTCTCAACTGAATTTTCCTTCTCACTCTCATGATAAAATCTACCACTCCTTGTTACTCCTTGTACATTCTCACTCTTGTTCTTAAGCATTTCTTTCTCAACTCTTACTCCTTCTTCTTCTTCATCACTACTAAAGTCAGCACAAAAGTTTGGAAGGGTTTTGACTTTAGGAATTTCATCTTAAATACCCATATCTCTTACTTCTTTGCACCTTTTAGGTAAGCTTTCCCTTTTTACAGGTTCTCAACTCGTCTTCTTTTCCTAACTTTGCTACCCTTTTTCACTTTAAGTCTTCTAGGTGGTAGACCTCTTCTAGCCCCTTTTCTAGCCATTCACTTCTTGGCAAAGACACTCAATGATGTGGGCTTCTTCTTGGTAGAGGTCACCTCAACTTCTTCTTCTTCTTATTCTTGTGGCTTTTCCTCCTCTTGGTCACTAAGGCACACAAATTTAGGTTCCAAATTTTGTTTAGCTCCCTTCACTGCAATGTTGGTCCATCCACCTTTCTTGGTATAGATCTTGGCTACCAAAAGAATTGGCTAGTCTTCCACCCTCTTAATGATCTTCTTTGGGCTCTTCTTTTTTGGGCTCTTCGTGGTCACCTTTCTAGTGGACCCTTCTTGTTGTTTAAGCGTGGACTTGTCCCTTCTTTTGGCTCTCTTGGCCCTACTCAATCTACTTTCTTCAAAAGAGTTCATGACTTGCTCCTCAGTCAAGCCTTACCTAATCATGTTGGTTGTTGGATGAGGTACCCGGTTGTAATTAGGTAGTGAATTACTTCTCGTGTTAGGCTCATGCATCTCTGGGTCAGGAATCTGGCCTTTTTTGATCAAATCTTGGATCTTGTGATGAAGACGAGTGCAATCATCGGTCTTATGCTTGGTCACTTGGTGGAATTCACACTTCTCATGATGCCTCCAATTCCTTGGTAATAGATTTGGAAGCTCCCTTGGTGGCAATGGCTGCTAGATCCTTTCGGTTCTCAATCTTGCAAAGATCTTGGACAATGGTCTTCCCAAACAACTGAACTTCCTTTATGGGGTGACCGTTTTCACCTCTATTGCTTTGTGCTAGACCCACTAGCTTGGTGCTACTGCTTATGACTTCCTTTAGGGTAGCCATTGTCGCTTCTTTTCTGCCTAACCTTCAAATCCTCTATTTGAATGCTTGACTCATATAAGTCTTCAAATTTTTTGATAGGAAAGCCTACAAGCTTATCACTAATGAAGGCATAGGCTCCATTGATTACAATGCAGACTTGGTCCTTCTCTACGAGACTTATGGTCATCTTGATGGCCTTGGCCCTCCAACGGACTAGATACTCTGAGAAGGTCTCGTTGGGCTTTTAATGCATCGTCTCTAAGTCTGTCAAGGTTACCCTCAGTTGGGTATTATGGCAGTACTACTCTACAAACTGTGTAGAAAACTCGTCTTAATCTTATCGGACTCTCTTGAAGAGGTCATGGTACTATAATACTGTATCATCTTCTAGAGATAGCATGAAGTACTTCAAGATGTACTCCTTTGACAAAGGAGTGGTGGCCATGATGGTTGGATATTATCTCAAGTGCATCTCGGGTTGCCCTGTCCATTGAATTTAGGCAAGTTCGGTAAGCGAAACTTTGGCGACAAATCATTTTCTCCAATGGGTGGATATTGTCTAGATCTTTGACCTCTTTCAACCTCTTCTTCTTCAAGAATGATTGGACTTTCTCTATGTCCTTGGTCAACTGCTTGACTGATTCAGGCTCCTCTTGATTTATTAGGCCTTTCGCCTATCTCTACCTAGGCTAGTCTCACCATCATCATTACTATTACCCTAGAGTGGCGGTTGATTCATGCGATTGGGCCCATTTTGGAGTGCTTCAATGAGTTGGGCCACTTGTTGTTAAAGCACGGTCATATTAGCCCTCAATTGGGCCATTTCAGCATTGTTGTTATTGGATGCAAACATTTCGTGAACTGGTTCCTTTTACCTTGTCAAACGACCACCTCGTCTAACCCAAGCTATGATGGCTACAAAACAAACGTGTTGATGTCATGCATGCATGCATGTATGCATGATATGGTGCATGTTCATACAAGGGCATAGATAGGCTTTGAGCCTTCCAATCTTATCTTTTCCACACATGTAGAGTTGAGTCTTTGTTCCTAGGATTTTGGCCTCATTCCCAAGTCATCATCATAGGATGTGAGAATGCGATATTCTCTGACATATTTCTAACAAACATGTTGATGTTGGGTTCTCCATGATTATTATAACATGGCTTGCTAAATGTCATGATAATCTTAACTCATGGCACATGTCCCTATTTTGTTCTTATGGGTGAATCGACATGTGGCAATCGTCCATGGTTTTATAAGGCTTGAGTTGATGTTATCCTACTCATAGAAAATTTATATCCATAGTCATGCATTTCAACATAGGTTTTGGATATTCATCCTATTGAAAATTTCTAGAGTCGTCTACATAGGCTTGAGTCTCAAGGGTCCAATGGTCTGGGCTCCTGTGAGCGAGAGATGCCCCCTTCGATTGGTCTTTTTTATACCAATTCAATGGTACTTGCTCAATGATGGCGACACCAACATGAGTCGTCTAGGGGTTGAATGGAGCAAAAGACTTCTTATGCCAATGCCACATGGCTAGTTTAGGCAGCTTGTGCTCATTATGTGCAAAAGTGTAGTATGTAAGGACTTAAAATACCAATATGAGCTATTCGAATTTGGTATCCCAATCGCAATCAACTTCTCTTATCCCCAGTGGATTTGCTACTGTGAATGGGGCTTTCATCTCACCAGAGCATTTGCGATCATGACACTGTATCAAAGCCTCTTTCAAGACTTTAGGAAATACAAACGAGCCATAGGCACGTCCAAAGAAATAGAGTCGCCGCCCAATTGAATTTGGGAATGAATAGGGACAATCTGATCCCTCACTTTAAGACCTAAAGTATCCTCATCCCTTTTGAGATGGGTTCGGGAAGTTAAGTATGAGTCATTCAACCCTCCCGGATCAAAATCTGCCCTCTACTAGGGCATACTAAATGAAAATATCTCATATTAATATACAATCCACTTAAAGTTGTTCGTTTTATGCACATATTTCAAGTTTTATCTTCATTAATCATGTGAGACATATTCAACCAAAGTAGTAGTATATTCATACATAAAAAGGGGGAGGAGAATGGATTACATTTTCATCAAACATGAGGGAAGGGGAAGAGGATTACATCGCTTCTTCTTCAACAATAAAATAAAATAATTCTACTTTAAACACTTTAAATAAAATATTCTATACATTCATATGAATCATACATTCAATAATCAATTCGAAACCCAATAGATGATAAATTCCTCACCCTCATATATGAGTCTATTCAACATCTATTAAGCTTTTTTCATTACATATTCAATAATTATAATACAATGCCATGATCCAATATCATGGCACTTCGACCTAGATTCGATAATTCTATCATGGCAATTGTTATTCTAGCATAATTCATATCAATTCATGACATTTCTAGCCTAAATATGGTTATCATTGCATATTCTAGCTTAAGTTAAACAATAGAAATCAAACAAGGCTATTATAGCCCAATCCAAGCATTTAAAGGGGTAATATGGTAATTCTTACTATTCTATGCTATTTCCTACCATGCTTTAAAGCAATTATAAGTTCTCCTAGCATGATTCTAATCATGTGTTCCTAAGCATGATTTTAAGCTTTCGCAAAGTAAATTAAATTCCTAAACATGATTCTAATAGAAAATGGATAGCAGATTTACCTGGACACGCTTATTCATCTCGCAAAAAAAAAAAAAAACAAAAGGGTTAAACAATTCATAAAACCCTAAACATGCTACTAAGCATCAAAACAAACCCTAATCATACTTAACTTTAAGCAATAAAAAAAATAAGAAAATAAGAGAGAGAAAAGAGGACTGCTCTCAAGATGTACCATTTTCGGGTTCAGAGCAATAGAATGCTTCAAAATCTTTAAACTGGAAAAGGCTTCTCAAATTCTTAAGCGTGTCTTCAAGAGAGAGAAGAGATGATTATATTCAATAATCGATGTGCCTTGAAAAGTGAGCCAGGGAGAGGGGGGGGGGGTTTATATAGTTGAAGGTTGAAGTTAAAAAAGGAAAAAAAATCAAAATAAAAGGTTTATAATGAGATTTTCCAAATTAGAGGAAGAACAGCCGGGCGGCTATTGGCAAACTATCAGGTGACTATCGATCAACAACAGGGCGGTTATTGGTCAACAATCAGGCCGCTATTTGACAGCTGGGCAGCTGTTCTCCATTGGTCTTTCCTATTTTGGCACTTTGCAGTGCAGCCTCTCTACCCTTTATCTGTTCAATCGCAAATAATTTTTTCAGTTCAACTCCGATTTGTGATCCGTAAATTTTTACAAAAACTAGACATCCACAACTTCACAACTGCAAATGACTCATCAGTGCATTCTTTCTGAATTAATTTTTGTGATTTTTATGAAGTCACATGTTAGTTTTGGAGACCTTTTATCGATTCATTCTCACTTTTCTTTTCTTGGCTTTCAAGGGCATTTTAATCATTTTTATTACTCCATATTCATCTTCATTTCATCATCGAGCCTCAAAATTCTAGTGTCTATAGATGTCCATTGGTAGAGAAAATTTTAAATGGTCATAGAAGTAGGGGTGTCACCATGCGCCTATCAACAACTTATAAATAGTTACTAAGAGTGTGTTTGGAGCTGCTGCTAGATAGCAATTTTTTTATTTTGCTACTAGCTATATCTATTTTGGTGTTTGATAAACCATTTGCAAACTTTGATTGTCCAAGAGGTTGATGCTCCAAATTTTTTTTTTTTTTTGTATTAGATTGTAAAAGTAGGTAAGGGGCAAGCTTTGAAAATTTGATTTTAAAAAGCTAAAATTTGGATAGACTAAAATAAATTATCCCTATAATTAAATAGAAATCCAAAAATACCCCAAAATGTTAAAATATTAAAATTAATTAATTATAAATTAAATATGTTTTATATTTTTTAAATTACTTTTTTCGAAAAAAATTAAAAAAAGCAATCGGCGTAGTGTCATTCAACCATCGTCTGTTAGACGTCGATTGTCGTTCATTGGCTCGTAGAGTACACCACCAGGTCTAGCGGAATCGCTGGAAGTTGCTCTTCTTCGATTTGTTGACACTTTTGGCATTAATGACTAGAATAAGCGAGATTGAACGGTTAAACTTTTAGACTGTGATTCTTCTGGATTTGGCAGTGTCTTCCACATGCTGATGAATGGCAGCTGACGATTGATGGACGGTGGCTGGACATTGCTGCTTGGTTGCCAAAAACTTTTTTGTTTTTTATTATTAAAAATAACGAATAATTATATTTATTTATTAAATATTTTAATATTATAATTTTTAATTTAATTAATATTAAGAAAGATAAATTTTATTTTTTTAATAATTTATTAGTTATTTTTAGGGATAATATCATAAACCACCCCTGAAGTTTTGCTAATTATCATGCGGAAAGCCTCTTATGTAAATATATCAGCGCGGTCCCTAACGTTTGCGTTTAAGCTTCATCCAGGTCCAGTCAACAGATTCTGTTAGATTTCAAATTAATGTTTTGGGGTATTTTAGTAAAATTACATAATTCATATGGGATAATATCATAAACCACCCCTGAAATTTAGCCAATTATCATGCGAAAAGCCTCTTACGTAAATATATCAGCGCAGTCCTTAACGTTTGCGTTTAAGCTTCATCCAAGTCCAGCCAACAGATTCCGTTTGTGTAGAAACTGAGAAAAAAATTAAAAATACCATTTTGCCCTTACTTTTATATCATTTCTTCTTTCTTTTTTTTCGCAACCGAAAATCCAGTCCCTTTTCACACCCACAGCTACCTCTCTCACCCCAACCTCTCAATCTCCCAACATAGCTTTGGCTGGCTACTGGTTCTTTATAAAATTTCAATTTGAGAATTTTTTGTTTTTATTTTGTTGCTTCATTTCAATACGTAGTGTCTATGAATGTTTTCTTAAGTTGAGAAATTTTTAAAGAAGTTAGTGAGGAGAAAGAAAAGCACGCCAGTTTTGGGTTTTAGAGTTTTTGCATAATTTTTTTAAACATAATTGTTGAAATAATCTGGATTTAATTTTGAATATTTGATTCTTTTTTTTTTTAATAACTTTGTGATTGAGTTGAGATGGTGGGTGTTGATGGTGGAGAAAAATTCGGTGCTATCATGGTGGAGTCTTATGACGTATATTTTTTTATTTAAATGAATTTGATGGTGGTGATAATAGCTATGGTGGTTATGGATGGTGATGCTTGTGTGATTGAAATGAAGATTTTAGAAAAGAAAATTCTAGGGTTAGTTTTACATTTACTGATATGAAATTATGTCATTTTATTAAAATACCCCAAAATGTTAATTTGAAAGCTAGCCGAATTTGTTGGCTGGACCTGGATGAAGCTTAAACGCGAACGTTAGGGACCGCGCTGATATATTTACATAAAAGGCTTTCCGCATGATAATTAGCTAAACTTCATGGGTGGTTTATGATATTATCCCATATGAAATTATGTAATTTTACTAAAATACCTCAAAACGTTATTTTGAAATCTAACGGAATCTGTTGATTGGACCTAAATGAAGATTAAACGTAAACGTTAGGGACCGCGCTGATATATTTACATAAGAGGCTTTCTGCATGATAATTAGCTAAACTTCAGGGGTGGTTTATGATATTATCCCGTTACTTTTAATATTATAAATTTCAATTGAAAATTAAATTTTTAATAATATTTCTTTAAAAAAATGTATATTTTTGTATTTTCACTAAAAGTTAGGTTTTGAAAACAAGTTTATCAAATACAAATTCATAGCTTTTGGACAGCCCAACAATTTTGAAAAGCTAATTTATGAGACACTTTAAACGTTTTGAGACAGCGGAGCTAACAGCTGATTCTTCATACATCAATTTTCTACAGTAATTTTCCAGAGCATAGCAGTCCCAGCGACACCCTAAGTAAAGTTTAAGAAACCACTCGTAAAATATTATGTAAAGACACCTTTTTGTTGCAATATGTGTTAAGGGAAGTCTGTTGTGATGTGATTGTTATGGATGCATGTCGCTCGTTGTTGGGTCGACCAGGGCAGCATGATAAACACATCGTTCATGATGGGCTACTAAACACCTATAGTTTTGCATTCAATGACAGAAATTTTTTTTCGCGGTCTAAAAAACAAAAAAGCTGCCGCGAAACTTCATGGTGGTACACCTAGTGACAACGATCTTCTGTTAACTATGGCAAACTTTGAGAAAGAAGTAAATACAAGTGGGCTGGTTTCATAGTATAAGGAAAACTGTTGGTGCAGATATGACCGTACCTAAAGAAATAAAATCGTTAATTGAGGAGTTTAGTGATATATTCCCTGAAGAGTTACCTGACAGATTGCCTCCTTTGCGTGACATTCAACACTAGATTGATTTGCTCCCAAGGGCTATCTTACCTAATAGACAACACGAATGAGTCCTATCGAGCACAAAAAATTGAGGCAACAAATTGAGTAGTTGCTGGAAAAATGGTATAATAGGGAGAGTCTGAGTCCATGTGTTGTTCCTACCTTGTTAATTCTAAACAATGGATCGTAGTGCATATGTATGGATAGCAGGGCTATAAATAAATTAATAGTAAGGTACAAATTTCCAATTCTACTGTTTGATGATTTACTAGATTAATTGAGTGGCACTACAATTTTTATCAAGATGATTTCAAGAGTGGATACCATTAGATTCGTATTAGGCTTGGGGACGAGTGGAAAACCGCTTTCAAGACGCGTGAGTGTCCTTTAACTGTCTAAGAATTAACCATGTTGAAGAGAATTTTAAAAGCTTCAAAACGACATATTATATGTCCAAAACAGACATCGTATGACTAAGTTATGGCCTCCGAAAGTCTAAACCATTACAACTCAGCTCTAAAAAACTCAAAACTGTTTCTTCGGAATCTTGGACTTGCGCAAGTACGCATATGCAGATGTCATCTGATATACACAGAGAGTTTGGTGGACTTACGGTGCCAGCGAAACTCTAGCAATAACATGAAGTCGATTTGGTGAGGCTCCACTTGATGTTCCTTCCTTTAGCTGAGAAGCTATCTTGGTGCTTCGTAAGTGATGCTTTCTTTTCAACCCTTGAGGATTGCCTTTTGCATGTCTTCTGCATTTTGACTCCTCAAAGGGGTTGTTCAAACTCGTTGCCACTTTGAGGAGCCCTCATCCCACCTAATTGATGCTCAATTCAGTATATATAGGTCTTGACTTGGCTTTGAAAGATATGAATAATCATATATTTTTGATAGTTATCCTCTTCACACTTCGTTGATGTGCTTCTAGTTTGCCTTGGAAGGTTTTTGGACTTTTGAGAATTATTAAGTTGAATTTATAAGGGTTTGGTCTCCCGGAGGAATTTACGAGATGCTATTCACATTTTTAATGCACGCTAAGTAGTAGTAATAATAATAATAATAATAATAATAATAATAATAAGAATAATAATAATAATAACATGACTAGTTAAGATAACCCAAAGACGGTTAAGTTGAACGAGTTTATATGAATTTTAGTCAATTTTAATTTTTTTATTATGAAAACAAATATAAGTTAGAAAGGAATAAATACATTCAGTTTTTTTCAACTGTATATTAGGTTAGACTCGATAGCTCGAAACATAATTAACAAACGTATAAATTATTCATTATTATTAGACTTTTGTATATGCTTGTTTGTATTCGATAATTCTACGTTTTATTAGACTTTTGTTCCGGTTCATACAAAATTTGATACTCTTCACGCTTGGATAGCTAATAGAAAAAGGATAACTAGAGAGGACTAGAACCCATCGACTACTTGCTCAAAATCATTTTCAATTATTTTTAAAAAGTAATAAAATAAAGATAAATACCATTATTAATTAATATATATATATATATATATATATATTTTTTTTTTTTTTCCCCTTAAAATGCCCAAAATCTAGCCCTCACTTTCTCATTCTCGTCCCCCGTTCTCCGTCTTTACGATTAGCGCACACAAACGCATAGAAGTAACAACACTTTGCAACCCCAATGGCTCGCTCTCTCTTCGTCTCCCTCTCCAAAGCCAGAACCGCTATCACCCACCACCACCGCCCTTCTCTGGCCGGCCCTTCTTCCCGTCTTCTGTCTCTCCGCGCCAATTCCAACCAACCCGACGTATCCGACCTCTCCTCGGACCCCTCCTCCACCGACCCTCTCCTCTCCAAGCTCGAGGAAGCCATCCACCGCATCGTAGCCCGACGCTCCGCACCCGATTGGCTCCCCTTCCTTCCCGGATCTTCCTACTGGGTTCCACCCCCCAAATCCCAATTCTACGGAGTCGCCCAGTTGGTCGAGAAGCTCGCCAACCCGTTGACCCCCGAACAGGCCATGTCTACCAACTCCGTTCGGGGCTGGCCGTCGTCGGATTACTTCATCAAAGGTGAATTTTTTTTTATTTTTAGATTTTTGATGAATTTTATATATCTGGGTCCCACCTCCCAAATCCTAAATCTGATGCTAGTTGTTTGTGTATAATTGGTTCTGGTTTTGGGTCTCTTTTTTGTTGTAATTTAAGTGTGTTTATTTAGATCTAATTGCGGTTGGATCCCTAGGTTTGTGCTACTTTGAGGAGTATTAGCATGTGTAATTTAGAAATTGGAATCAATTTATGGTTTTTTTTTTCAAATTTGTTGTTATTATTATTATTATTATTTGTTAGATTAGGTGATTGTGATGACTTTTGAGTTGTAGATGTGAAAATCGTAAGTGGGTTTGCATTTCTTTAAGATAGGCTTTGTTTAGATGATTCAATTATCGGAATACATGCGAGCAGAAAGGAAAAACAAGTATCTTTTTATGGTGTATGTTTGGTGTTTTATGATGCTGCTATTTATTCATTTTCAGCTTTCTGATGAGTAGCATTAGAGTATGGGTTAGAATTGGGTTCATGAATATTGTGTTGCTATAGATATTTTGATCCAGTTAGGTAAAATGTAATATGATCACTATTGCTAATTCTTCTTCAATCGTCGATGGTTTAAGCAATAACTTAAATTGTAGTACTTTAGCCTTCAGAAGTATTGAGGAGGGGTTGATGGCTAGTAAAGAGTAGTAATTAGTTAAGCATGGAAATAGGAGTGGTAAGAAACATTGGCCTAAAGGATCAAGTGGCCACCTTAACACCTAGGCAAAGCATTTGCCTAGAAGTTTTTTCATATATCTGTGTTTCGTGATCTTGACTACTTGTAATCATTGAGATACAGCCGTTGACAGTTATTTCTTAATTTGACATGCTTTTATGGGGGGCGGGGAAGTTACAAAAAAATAAAAAAGAAATAAAAAAGAATTGCTTGTTGTAGAAACCTTGAACCAATCTGTCTCAGCAAATATTACTTGTCGGCAAAACCAGCGTGATCCAATTTGTTTATTCTTCAAGAAATGAAATTGGTTGTCCTGATTAGTTACATAAGGATTCTGTAATGTATATAAATATATGATATTAAAATTTATATGATAAGTCTCTCTGATCTGTGGCCTTACAGTAAAAAGGAGCAAAAACCATTGCAAATGATGTGCTTTCGAAGGCATTCGAAAGCTATTACTGCTTGGATATCATGAAGTGAAAATATGCTAGATGCTTCAACTTGAACGTATTGAATTAATTGCTTTGATGGATATAACATTTACTGGAAGTAATTCAATGGTTTTTATATTGCTCAATCTAATGTGTGATATAGTTAATTTGGTACTCTTCTTGGGGTATGCCCCTCGTATTTTGTACTTTCTTATTTCTTTTTATGTGAATAGTAATTTTTCAAAAAAAAAAAGATATAGTTAATTTAGGTAAAGTGGTGCATTTCTTATGTAGTATGTTGTTTCATGAGTGTGGAAACTTTAGAGGCTTGCTTGTTACATTACATGGGAACTTTAGAAGATTGATAGCTCTTTAGTTACAAGTTGTAAGCACAGAATTGGTTAAAATATTATTCTCTTTTTTTTTGTAGATGCGGCTCTACATCCAGCAGAAGCAGAGATGACCTCCTCTAATGTATCGCAGTCTGAAGATGAGGAAGGATGAGTCACACCTCTAATTGAACAGTCATAACAGGTGAGGAAGATTTTGATTTCGCTGTCTGCTATTGGTTGGTGTTTAAAGCCATGTCTTTCATGATTACTTGTTTGAGTGGATATTTTGGAAATCTATAAACTGTTTTGACCACTGATATTGATTTCCAATCACACAATAAGATAGAGACTGAGGAAGTTCATTGGAGTATGTTATGGTTGTTGGCGTTGGAATTTGGTGGTGCAGTAAAGGCAGTGAAAGGTGATTGATTGTGATTAAGGCGCTGATGATATGATTTTGGTGAATAATCTGAAGGAATAATTCAGCAAGGTTTTGTAAAGATAGCCAAAGGAGAATGTTTTCCAGTGAGAAATTACAGTTGAATATGGGAGATGGAATGAAAGAATAACTTCATAAATTTCATTTATCATTTTATTTCTTAACATATAAAAAGAGTTAAGCTGTAAATATTGCATTTTGCAATAAAACCTTCTGTTTCTTGGAATTAATAAGCACAATTTAATTTATAAAATAGATGGCATTTTTTATCTTATCTTATTTTTTAATTTTTATCAGAACTTTGAGTTTGATCAACATAAACACTACCAGATAAACTACTTAAGAGGAGATCTGTGCTTCAGACTCCATTACCCCAGCAAGTACCTTGCCTCAATGAGTAGTTGCTGTTTGGCGAACACAATAATAAATATAGCACAATTCACCTGTTTTATTTTGATAGATTAATATATTATCTTAAAGATACGAGTTGACTGAAGGAAAGATGCGATGAAGCTATTCTTCCATCTTTTGATTTGTCATGGTAGAGAAGAAATTGTGGTACATGGACTGCACTCAAGTTTTGGATCAATGTTCCCAGAAGCAGGGAGTTTGCCAGTGTCTAGATGTTTGTGTTTAGTGTGATCATCTAGGTATATACCAATGTGAAGATAGGATGTCTTAGATTCCTTATTATTTTGAATTTAAGCCTTTGGAGTTTATTGACTATTTTAATTTAATAGGAGGAATAATTGGAAAAAATGCATCGATTTTTGCATTGCATGACTCAATGAAAAATAATATATATATATATATATATATATATATATATATATATATATATATATATTTTCTGCATCCATGCCATGCTGTGCCGTGTTTTGGAAATTTTATATATATATATATATATATTTTCTGCAACCACGCCATGCTGTACCGTGTTTTGGAAATTTTATGTTGTTGGAACGCCCATATCCGTTCATTTTACAATGTCCCATTTCTGCTGTCTTGCCTCATGGTCTTTCTGTACTTTTGTAATTTGATCCTGTATTCAATAGACAAATTACTCAGCTTGAACATGAAGAAAATGACTTTGCCCTCTTACAAGAAAAATTGATTATCGGTAGGATCGTGTATTGTGCAGACCCATCAGACTTGTAAATTTCATGTAGAAGCAAGCAAGAATAGAGATAGAAGCAGAAAAAAGCATGGACGGAGATCGGAGGAGCTGCACCTTGATTCGACTTGGTTAGGAATGATAACTTATTTGCCAATGTTCACTTCTTGAAATGACATTTTATCATTCCTTATATTCTGGTTTGCCATTGCATCACAATATTTTATATATATTATATACGTATCTGTAAATTAAATTCCCCTGCTGGTGGGTTATCTTTTGGCTGATATTATAGTTGTTAAGAGTTTCTCTACATTGATGTGTAAGAACAGTTGCTTGTAACAATGATTACAGTTGTCATCTTGTAATGCTGTTCATAAAGGGATTTCCTTTAACTTTTTCTTCTTTGAGAAAGAGCAATTTACATAGAATTTTTTTTTAGAAATAGTTCAGACAGTTGACTAATATTCAACATCCTAAGCAAGTTAAATAAGAAGGAAATGATATCACAAAATTGAAATGGCTTGCAATCAAAAGTTCACGAAGTTTACACCTTTATTTTAACATGAATCTACGCTTAGTTTTAAATTCGTCTCTTTCCTCGGATGAATGTTATTGTTGCATCTCCAGTCTTGAAACTTGTCATAATTTGTTGACTACAAAAAAACAATACCATTCGAACATACGATAACAGTAATACAGGGAACTGAAGAGTAAGCCAAAAGAAAATATCAATAATAAAGAGAAATGAAGAGTGAGCCAAAAGAAAGAACCATGATGTATCCTTCGGGGCTACATTGAGCTAGAGTTTTCCGAGTACAGCGAACATTCAATTCCTACGTCCCCTTTTCATAACAAATTTCAATTGCCTCTCAATGGACTTCACAAATCAATCATGCTTTCTTGTGGTAGAGGCAGCAAGAATTACTCCAATTATTAGTCCACTTCCATATCCTATTAGAACTGGTTTCCATCCAAATCCCAAAGGAGAACCTGAGCTTCCTTCATCTTTATCCTGTGGTGCCTCAAAAATTTCACAAACTTTTGACAGTGGTTTTCCACACAATTCTGGGTTCCCAACAAAAGAGCTATTCTCAAATGTATCAAATTGTTTTCCTTGTGGTATGGGTCCCGTAAGATGATTGTATGAGACATCAAGGAATCCAAGAAATGTGAGCTCTGTTAGTTGTTGCAGAATCTCTCCTGAAAGGTTGTTTTTAGAGAAGTCCAATGATTCTACCTCTGTGAGGTTGGCTATACATGATGGGATGTGACCTTGGAGATTGTTGTTAGATAAATTAAGAATGTGAAGACCTTTTAATTTGGCAATTGAAGCTGGAATCTCTCCGTTGAATCTATTGCGTGAGAGAATTATGCCTCTTAGGATATTTGAGATCTTAGGATACTGCATGTGCAGTCCTTTGTTGCTCATTTTCAAAGAGTAGTAGAACTTCGGGATCATTGAGATATCATATAGAATTGAGGACCCATATGTCACATATAAAGAATGAACTAGAGCTTGCTTTTGCAACAAATCATCTCGCATATATATTAGCTGGCTTGCATTATCAATTTTCATGGCGTTCCAACTCTCAAAGTATTTTGATGGAAGATTACCTGTAAATTCATTTTTGGACAAGTCAATGATTCGTAGCTTATGAAATCCAACATCAATTTCAGGTTCCTTTATCACACCATGTAATCTGTTAGATCGCAGAATGAGAACCTGTAAGTCTGGAAGACTTCCCAACCAAGTGGGAAAACTATCACTGATTTGATTATTTCCGAGATCAAGAAATTCCAGCTCTCTACAATTTTCCAGTGACCTTGGAATTCTCCCATGTAATAGATTGTCACTTAAATCGATCATCCTCAAATTTGTTTCCTTCATGAATGTTTCAGGAATACTTCCACGAAAGTGGTTGTTCTGTAGTCCTAATACCGATAAAACTTGACTGAAATTTCCCAAACATTGCGGAAGTACACCGCTCATGTTGTTATAAGACAAATCAAGAGCACGAAGATCTTTCAAATGGAATATTTGTAATCGAATGTCGCCTGCTATCAGCTTATTGTTCGATACTAGGTAGAGAATGGTAGACACTGGAGGAACTGGGAGCAACCCTCGCATCTTATTAGAACTTAGATCTAAAATGTTCAGTTGAGTCCACGGAAGAACACTAAGATTTTGGTCAAACCCTGTAAAAAGATTGTAAGAAAGGTTCAAGATTGCTAACTTGCCTACGCTTACATTTAAGAACCATCTAGGTATTCTCCCAGTTATTCTGTTAGAGGAAAGGTCTAGGGCCACCATTTGGTCTTGATATTGTAGGAACTTTGGGAAACTTCTCAGGTCACACGAGGCCAATCCTACAACCTTCAGTTTAAGACCAGTGTTGATGGTGTTTTCAGTGAGCAATGATAAATTGTTTAATGAGAGAACTAACACATCTAAGCTCTTGAGCTCATGAAGGAACAATTCTAGTTCTATTGTACGACTCAAATTATTAGAATAAAGGACTAGACTTTTAAGATTCTTGAGTTCAAAGATTGAGCTAGGAATAGGACCTTGTAATTGATTTGATGAGAGTTTTGGAAGTTTAAACAAAGCTTAAGAGTTTATTTAGAAATTAAAGTCCAAGTTAAAATAAGATTAGAGTCCTAATTAGATTTGAAGACATGTTATGAGAGGATTTAATATTCCTAGTTAGTTTTGAATTAGGAATAATTGTTTGGTTATTTTATAAATATTAGTATTTATGGTTTGAGTAGGATTAGGGTTGAGTCTACTATATAAGTTTTGTAATTTGTCAATTTTATTAAGAAGAAGTAATAAAGAGTTACGAAGTGTTCAAGAGTCAATATCTTCTTCTTCATTATGTTCTTATGTTGCTTGATTGGTTGAGTAATTATTCTCCAACAAAGTGGTATCAGAGTAAGCCAAATTCCAACAGAGAGATCCAGAAAGTTCAACTGGGTTAGGTTTCCAATTTGAGGTGGTATATAACCAGTCAGTTGATTAGACATGAGCGTCAGGGTTGAAAGTTGATTGAGGTTCATGAGCCAATACGGGATTGGACCGGTTAATTGGTTAGCGCTCATCCTCAATTCAGTAAGTTGCGTAAAGTTTCCAAGCCAAAAGGGGAGCTTGCCGAGTAGGTTTAAGCCGGAAAGACCTAAATAAGTGAGCTTGGTTTGCTTAGCGATCCAAGAAAAAGAACTGGAATTTCCGCCAAAAAAATTGTTAAAAGAAAGTTGCAGAAAGCTGAGTTGTGAAAGATTTCCCAGTGAAGATGGTACTTGGCCAGAGAAATCACACCAATACATATCAAGTTCTTTTAACGAAGCAAGATTTCCAATAGAAATAGGCAACTCACCCGAAAATCCATTATCTGAAAGGTTCAAATGACTGAGATGGGTAAGATTACCAAGCGAAGATGGAATTGTTCCTGAAAAATGATTATCAGCAAGGCTAAGCCATTGAAGATGGAGAAGGTGGGAGAGACTGCTGTTGGAGATGATAGAACCATAGAGGCAGCTACTAGCGAGATCAAGTATGACCACATGACCAGTGTCTTCATTGCATTTTATGCCATCCCATGAGCAGCAGTCGCCATTTCCTTGTATCGTCCAGGATACAACCTTAGGATAAGCAGATTGATCATATGAAGCAGATCTGTCGATAATAAGCGATTTCTTGAATTCCAACAAGGCAGAACGCTCATCATCATGGCAGATTGACTGCTTAGGTGAAGTGAAGTTGGGGAAGCTAAGACGAAATAATAAGAACATGGAAAGGAAGCGCATAAAAAGGGAGATATATTTGGATAACACCATAATGTCTTGACACACAATATGTTTCTCTCTATATGAGTCTAAGAAAGGAAGGGAAGGAGGAATTTTTTGCTGGGAAAGCAGGGTAGAGGAATTGAGCTGCTTAATTTTATAGGAAAATAGAGTGACTCACAACATTACCTTATTTTTAAACTTAATTATCACAACTTACTCGGTCGAGGATGAGTTGTGACCACTTGAGTTTTGTGAGGTCACAACATTACCTTCTTCTCTCAGCTCACCATGCAACTTTTCTTCTCGCTTGAATTTGTCAATTAGAGTATTTGTCATTGATGGAAATATTTTGTCAAGCTAATTTGGTGCCAAACGTAAGAGATGGGCAAAAGGCTTGACTTACTTAGTGAAAGGAGAGTGGAGTTTGGTTCTGAAATCAATAATGCTAAGAAACTTTTTAGGATAGGGATATTAATAGAAATCAGAACCAGGCAAGTCGTTAATACGAAATCTTGTCAAGCTGGCCGTCTAAGACTTGACTTTAGAAAAAAAGATGTTGAGAAAATTTTTATAAATGCTTGAAAGGGATAGGACATATATCTGAACACGTCAATCCAGATAAAAATGCTTTGTTAAGTTAGCTTATTGCCAAACATGAGAGAAGGGCAAAAAACTTGACTGAGCATTTGTAGAAAGGGACTTTGGTGCAAACAATACAATATTAACTGTAAAGAACAATCACTACAATACAATCATAAGTATGCTTCGTGTAAAAGAGAATAAGTTATATATTATTATTATTGTGAACCATCATAATATAATAATAATAAAAGATAAGAACAAAAATTAGAAATAAATTCGTTACTTTAAATATTGATATTACAAAAACAAAAAAATTACAATGCACTGCACTGCACATGACTTCAACTAGCATATTAATCATAAAAATTTATTTACAAATCTTTTTTCTACACTACATGATCGTGTTGCCGGTAACATCCTTAAGAATATACATATGCTTGCCATCCTTCGCAATTATTTGGGCCTTTGTAGCTCAAAAAATTTTGCAATAATTTAGGCTTCTGTAATAGAAAAAAATCAAAATTTGTGCTTAGAAAATGAAAAAAAAACTGAGTCAATATCTATAAATTTATCCCAAAAAAGTTGCAATCTATGTTTATTAATGACATTAAATTGATAGACATATCACAAAAGGTAAAGTCTAATATTATCGTTCTCTAGTGAATTGAATTTTATATATTATTTCATTAGATTAATCTCATGAGACAATAATTTCACAAAATTGTTATGATTTTATTCAATTTCGCTAGATATATATTTCAAACAAAACTTTTAATTTAAAGCTGTATGATGTTTCTCATAAAATAAAATAAAATCTGGGAAGAAATCATTTGCAAAGATAACTAAATTGGAAATATAAGATAAATTGTTTTATTTTATGATCTATTCACACTATCTACAAAAAGATATTCTAAAAAAAAATATTGTTGGTTCCACGCGTGGCACATATGGCATGTGCATTACACATGAGTAATTTAATTGGTTATCATTTGATAAAAACATTAAATCTTGATATTTTGCTAATCTTATTTATTTTATATAGATATTTTGTATTAGAAGAATTGTAACTAGAAAATGATAAGTTTGGATTTAGTATCTTAGTTGAATAGGAAGTTTTATATTTGCATTAATTATCTCTTATTAGATTAGGATATTATTTAAGTATTCTAGTTTACTTATGAGAGTATATTATCACTTCCTATAATATTTGATTGTTCTCTAAACTTTTCTTATGAGTTTTATTGAGATTCTACAGGATCATGATAAGGATTGCAATTGATATTAAATACTATATAAAGCTATCTTCCTAGCTTTTAGAGTAAGGCATTCAACGCATTCAAGACAAATTGAGAAAGAGCAAGTAAGAACAAGTTTGAGTGCGTCTTTTATTTGTTTTTTATGTCTTGGGTAAAGCTTTAGGCTTTAGTTAATTGTTATAGATCGTGTGACCTTAAAAGATTTGAGTAATCATATGTGTCTACAACAGTTACAGATCTTATGTTATTCTTAACTGTGTTTAGTTAAGATAGTCGTGACAGAAAAAGAGCAGCATCAGATAAGTGTGTGAAGGACTATGATTGTGATTAAGGTTGACCAAGTTTGCATAGATTAGGTTAGTGAGTGAGCGGATGTCTATCACTGTAAAGAGTCTTAAGTCCAGTATAAATACATACAACATGGTGGATTGCAACTCTTATTGCCCGTGGATGTAGGTTGGTTATAACCGAACCACGTAAACATCTTGTTCCGATTTATGTTATTGTTTTCAGTTATATTATTCGTAAGTACCATATACTGCAAAAACTTTCAATTGGTATAAGAGCAGGTACACTGACATACAAGTGTAGATCAGTTTGTTTTTTGTAGGTATGAAAGGATTAAGGACAGGAGGATTGGTCACTCAACCACTGTTACTTGCAGATGCAAACTATGCTTATTGGAAAGTCAAGATGAGAGCTTTTATCAAATCAATTGATGAGAGAATGTGGATAAGCATTGTGCATGGCTGGACACCCTCTATGAAAACCAATGAGGCTAGGCAGTAGATTGAGAAACCATAGAATGAGTGGAGTGAAGCTAAATATCGACTAGCTAGATGGAATTCCAAAGGCATCAATGTTATTTTTAATGTTGTCAACCTTCAACAGTTCGAATTGATTTCAAAGAACATTGCAAAAGAAGCTTGGGATATCCTTGAGGTAAAGAATGAAGTTACTAAAAGGGTTAAAGAATCTAAGTTGCTTACTTTGACTTCTAAATTTGAGAACTTAGTTATGCATGAAGAAGAAACCATTAGTGATTTTCATACTAGACTTTGTGAAATTACTAATTCTGCTTTTGTGTTTTGTGAGGAATATACTGAGGCTAAAATTGTTCGCAAGATACTTAGATCTTTACCGAAAAATTTCAGCCAAAGGTCACAACTATCGAAGAAAGCAATAATATGAAATCGCTACGAGTTGATGAGTTGATTGGGTCTCTTCAAGCATATGAGATAGGTTTAAAGTCACAAAGGAGAGAAAAAAGTGTTGCCTTTTTTGTTTCTTTAGAAAAAGGAGAAAAAGATGACAAAAATCTTGATGATTCTGATGATGAACTTACTCATTTGACAAAGAGTTTTATCAAATACATGAAGAAAAATCTGAAGAAGAAAAATTCAAAGAACTTTGATGTCAGAATATTTTTTAAAGACCCTACAAGGAAAAATCAAGAGAAGATTGAGAGAAAAGGTCAAATTCAATGTTTTGAATGCAAGGGATTTGGGCACATTCAATTTGAGTGTCCTAGTTACAAGAAGAAAAAGAGTTTGTGTGCAACATGGAGTGATGATGACTCAAAAACAGATGAAGAATACTCCAATAATTTTTTAGCATTCAATGAAACTGTTTCAGATAAAAAGCAAATAGTTGTGTCTGACATACTTGAAGATGTTGTGTCTAACCTAACAGAACAGAATAATTCAAACAATGATGAATTAGATGTTGAGAAAGATGCTAAATACTATTGAGAACTTTAGGAGGCGTATAATGCACTGTGTGAGATGTGGGTTGCAAAAAATGCAGATCAAAACTCTTCAGAATGAACAAGAAGTGCTCAAGAGTGAAATAGCATCTGCAGATGAAAAAATCATAAAACTGAAAGCTGTTATGATAGATAAGACAGAATGCATCCAGAAAATTACTACAAAATTGGATGAGGCAAACAAGTGTATTAATCAACTCAAATTAGGCTCACCAAAGCTTGATCAAATTCTGAGCTTAGGTTGTGATAACTCCATCAAACATGGTCTAGGGTATGATGAAAAGAATGGTGCTTCAACATCAAAAATAGTGTTTATTAAAGCTTCAAATTCTGATAACACTTCTAACTCAAGCTTTAAAGATATGGCTGATTTTGCTTCCCCAATGAGTTCTTTCATTTCAAATCCAGAAAATGTACGAAAATCTATTCCCACTTGTTATTTTTATGGTGTTAAAGGTCACATTAGACCTAAGTGCTGCACTTAATGTTTCTTCTAATGATAATTGTGCTTGTTCTAAACATGTGACAGAAAATGAAAAGTGTTTGAAAAATTTCACTCAGACAAGTGATGACAAAAAATGTTGTTTAGAAACTTATTGAATAAAAAATTATCTACATTGAACATATTTCATTTGAGAATCATCTAGTTGTTTATATAAGCTTGGGATTTGAAAAGTTGAGAAAGGACTTTGGCATTTGTCAGTAACTTGTATTATAACAGTTTTTAGTTATATTGTTTATATCTATAGCATCATTAGTCTATTTATAATTAAAGCATGCTTGAGCTGTTTTATTGGTGTAATTTTGCTGGTAATTTCATGTTAAATACAGACAGGGCTACCAGTATTATATGTGAAAGACATCCATTGAGAGTAACTTCAATGTATCTTGGAAATATGTTGAGGTCACCCACTCAAATGGAAAAAGGCTACCTCTATACATGTATAAAAGCTACTGTATTCATTGAGAAAATTCACATTAGGATTAACTTTTGTGTGTGTAAGAAGCATGCTCAGGTTGACCACTCAATTGGATTAAGTGATAAAGCAATGAAAAATTATTTATGTTTGATATTTATCAACGGCTTTGATACATGCTTGGTTATAAGAAGATTATATGATGTTCAGATATTTCTCTTATGTGAATTTTGACTGTTTTCAGTTATGGTTTGTACAACTTACGATCAGTGCTTTATGTCTGACTCAATTTGATTCTTTCAAGTGTATTTTGACATGTCAAAAGTACTAGCTAGGTCAACGAAATTAATTTGATAGAGCATTTGTTTAGTTGCGAGAATACTTGATTTAGTTAGTTTCTTAGTTTTTAAAATTTTTATTTTCACATTTATGCACAAATTGAAGAGATGAACATTTAGATAGGGGGAGTTTTTGTTTGTTATTTTGATTTCTGTTATACTTTGGCACTTGCTCAAAAAACAAAGGGAAGAAGTATGGATGTTTCTAGTGTTATTTGGTTGTTTATTTGTTTATCATAGGTTGTCATTATAGTCTTTGTTTTTGTGTTTTAATTTTAGTTGTATTACATGTACTCATGCATTTTTTTTAAACATTTAGATGTTTTCATTGCAAGATGCCAAAGGAGAGATTGTTGGCTCCATGCGTGGCACATATTACATGTGCATTGCACAAGAGTAATTTAATTTGTCATCATGCGATAAAAACATTAAATGTGGATATTTTGCTAATCTCATTTATTTTATATAGATATTTTGTATTAGGAGAATTGTAACAAGAATAGGATAAGTTTCGATTTAGTATCTGTGAACGGGACTTTCATCCTGCAAGAGCGTTTGCGACCATGAAACTGTGTCAAAGCCTCTTTCGAGACTTAAGGGCACCTTTGGAGAAAGGAGTCACCACCCAATTATTCAATTGGGAATGAATAGGGGCAATCCGATCCTTTGTTTCAGGATCTAAACTACCCTCATCCCTTCAGAGATGGGTTCGGGAAGTTAGGTACGCGTCTTTCGACCCGTTTGGATGTAAATCCGGGCTCCACTTGGGAAATATCAAATAGAAATAACTTGTGCTATCACTTAGTCCACTTAGATTGTTCGTTTTATGTACACATTTCCGTTTTTATCTTCATTAGACATTCGAGATGATTATTCAATAAAAAATAATTGTATATTCATACAAAGAAAGAGAGAGGATAATTGATTACATTTCTATCATACATGGGGGAAGGGGAGAGGTTTACAACATTTTTTCTTCAACAAAAAAAAAATAATGAAATATTCTATATAGTCATATGTTTGAATATTCATTCTAAGTAATAGTCTCTCACCATCAATGTGAGTCCACCATCACTTCATGATACCACACAATTACACTTCTTAATATACAAACATTCATACATAAACAAATGAGTTATAAATCAAACAGAGTCATAATCTACATGACACTTCCACCTAGATTTGATGACTCTATCATGGCATTCTACTTATTGCTATTATAGAATAATTCATATCAATTCGTATTATCATAGAATTTCTAACCTAATTCATGGCATTTATGGCATATTCTAGCCTAATTTGTATGTACAACATCAATCATGGCATTCAAGGTAAAACAATAATTCTTACCTTAACTATGCTATTTCCTAGCATTCATCAAAGCAAATAAGTTTTCTTATCATGATTCTAATCATGTGCTCTTAAGCATGATTCTAAACATGTTCTTCTAGTCATGATTCCAAGCATTCGGAAAGAAAATAAATTCTTAAGCATGATTCTAAAAAAGGAAGGATTGTGGACTTACCTCGACACGCTTATCCATCTTGTAAAACAAATTGGGTTAGAACAATTCATAATAACCCTAAATATGCTCCTAAGTATAAAATAAAACCCTAAACATGCTTTTTCTAAACAAGAAAAGTAAAAGAGAGAATTGGAGGGAGGAGAGACTTCTGCTCTCAAGACGTACTCTTTCCAGATTTAAAGCAATATAAAATGCCCAAAAAATATTAGACTAGAAATGAGCCCTTAGAATTCTCACAAGTGTGTCCTAGAAGGAGAGAGAGAGGATTTATGGATGCCCAGAGAAGTGCACCTAAAGTGTGCTTATATAGGCTTTCCTTGGAGTGAAAATGTGATAAAAAAATCAATGTAGGATTCGCATAAACAGTATCATGACTAGTACCTGGATGAACAATGTCAGTCGACTGTTGAATACTGCTAGCTGGCTGTTTGACCGACGACTGACTGTTTTGCATCGGTCCTTCATATTTTATAATTTTGCAATGCAATCCCTTCTGACCTTTATCTATTCAATTGCTCATAAATTTTTGAGTTCAACTTCAATTTATGATCTGTAAATTTCTTCGAAACTAGACATCTGTAGCTTCACAACGTTATATGACTCACCATCAGCTTTCTTCTGGATTATTTTCTATGATTTTTTGAAGTCATATATCAGTTTTAGAGACCTTTCACCAACTTCGTCTCACCTTTCCTTTCTTGGCCTCCCAGGGTATTTTGGTCAATTTCTTTGCTCGACATCCATCTTCATTCCTTCATCGATTCTAAAAAATTCAGTGTCTACAACTTGCCCTCTACTTTGGAGAGGTTTGTGAGACACAAAAGTTGACAAAGTACTCTTGCTTCATCTTTCTTTCTTTCCTTTCGGCATCTTCGCCTTCGTTCTTATTCTATCAGACCTCCCTATCATCTCTCTCTCTTCTTCTATTCCTATAAAAAGGTGCACCTATTCGAGTGCTAATGTGCCCGTTCAAGGGCTAATATGCCCATCTAAGGGCAGATATACCCATTCAAGGGCTAATGTGCCCATCTAAGGGTGGATGTGCCCGTTCAAAGGCTAATGCGCACATATAAGGGCTAGAAAGCATCCTTACAATGCTACGATAAAAAACTCTTCATTGCACTTACTTCTTAGGGTTTCTAACACTCTTCAATGCACCTATTTCTTAGGGTTTCTAAGACTGTTCAATGCACATACTTCTTAAGGTTTCTAACATTTTTCAGTGCACTAATTCTTAGGGTTTCTAACACTATTCAGTGAACCTACTTCTTAGAGTTTTCAACACTCTTCAGTACGCTTCTTCTTAGGGTTGTGCCTATTCTAAAGACTTAAAACACTCTTAAGTACACCTACTTCTTAAGGTTTTTGACACTCAATGTGCCTCTTCTTAGAGCTTGTGCCTATTCTAAGAGCTGAAAACACTCTTAAGTGCATATATTTCTTAGAGTTTCCTTCTAATGAATGCCCACTAGAAAAACTTCTATCATGCACTGTTTCACGGTCTTTAGACCTTCTCACTCTTTATGCTTTCAGCTAAGTATCATTCATACCTTCTTCAATTTCTTCGGACTTTGCATTCATTGAGTCATGACCTTCTTTTAACTATTTTTCATTCTTCTTTGATCTTCTTTAGTCTTTGCATTCGTTAGGTTTCATGCCCTTCTCCTAACAATTCTTTACTCTTCTTTAGTCTTTGCATTCGTTGGGTTTCATGCCCTTCTTCTAACTATTCTTTATTCTTCTCGATCTTCTTTAGTCTTTGCATTCGTTGGGTTTCATGCCTTCTTGTAATTATTCTTCATTCTTCTTCGATCTTCTTCAGATTTTACATTCAATGGGTTTCATGTCCGTCTTCTAAGTATTCTTCAAGTTTCCTTAATCTACTCTAGATTTCGTGTTCAACATTTTTCATGCCCAAGTACTATTGCTTCTATTCTTGATCCCTTTTAATCCACTAGGGAAAATCTCTTGATTTATCATGTTCTGACATTCTTCATTCTTGACTTCTCTTACATTTGCCATCTTTTCACTGAGGAGTTTCTTATCATGATGTTGATTCTTGGACTTATTGGGGATTCTTCCATTTGTCTTTGCAAGTTCCTGCAAAATTCAAACATTTCTCAATGATGTGAAATCAATTTAAATTTTTACCTCATTTAGTGTGTTCTTCAACAAATTACTTTCTAGCATGTGATTCCGGTTGAAGATTCTATCGACTGATGTTACTCTTCTTTCCTCGTGAGTTGCTAAAGTGCTTGTCATCGATTTTGTTTAGAAATTCTTTAAGTGTCTTAGGGCCAATGTAGAGTCTTTCTTTTATTTTCTCTCTTCTCTCTTCTCTCTTTCTCTCTATTCTCTCTTCTATCTTTCTCTTTCTTTCTCCCTTTTCTCTCTTCTTTTTCTTTCTTTTTTTTCCTCTTTCTCTCTTTTCTTTTCTTTCTTTTTCTTTCCTTCTTTCTTTCTTCTCCCTTTCTTTCTTTGACCTACTTACCCTTTTACCTTTCCAGCTATTTGACTATAAATCTTCTTCTATTTTTCAAATCCTTTCTTCAAGATGACCTTTCATCGTCAAATTTCTTCTTCAAAATCCTTTCTTTAGAGTAGAACTTGAATTTCTTTTTCAAAGAAGATGCCTTCTTCGAGAGAGAGATTCCTTCTTCAAGGTAGATGCCTTCGCACATTATGCTGTTTAAGAGAAGTCTCATCGAGACTGAACTACCTAACTCATATAGAATGCACATCATGCCGAATTGAGGAGCCCAATCTAGACGGCTTGCACATTATGTTACTTCAAATAGGCATCATCGAGATTGACTTGTACATCATGCCATGTCCGTTGGTTCTTATCAATACCAACTCACACATCGTGTTGCTTCTGTGGGTTTCATGAAAACTTACATGTCCATCATGCTGCTTCTATTAGGTCTCATCAAGACTAACTCGCACATCATGCTATTTCTATTGAGTCTTATGAAGACTAACTTGCACATCGTGCTACTTCGATTGGGTCTCATCCAGACTGACTTGTACATCATGTTACTTCTATTGGGTCTTATCAAGATAACTTGCACATCATGCTGCTTTGATTGGGTCTCATCAAGAATGACTTACACATCGTGTTGCTTCCATTGGATCTTATCGAGACTAAGTTGCATATCATGTCGCTTCTATCGAGTCTTATCGAGACTGAGTTGCACATCGTGCTGCTTCTATTGGGTCTCATCGAGACTGACTTGCACATCGTGCTGTTTCTGTTGGATCTCATCGAGAATGACTTGCACATTATGCTACGACTACTAAGTCTTCTTGAGGTGTTGAACCCATTTCTTTTGCGGTTACCTCTAATATTTCATACTACATTGTAATTCTACTCGGTTACTTCTGGATTGTATACCATTTTGAATTGTGCTTCCTATAAGAAAACATTTTATGTTTCATGTATGCATGATGTCTATCTTTATTATCTTTTCTAACTATGTGCTTCTTGCTTGGATTAGACAAGTCATCAAGAAAATGCTCATTTGGAGTGATGGATCAAATGTATTCAGGCTCAGGTTGCTGCTTCTTGATGCTAATGATAATGGTGATGATGAGTAAGGACTGTCGTCGTCAGCTATTCTTTTTCCCTTTTACTTCACTTCACACCTTCCAATGCCTTTTCTCATATTTCAACATGTTTGAGGTTTCTTCCAAGACTTTCCAGCCTCTATTGAGGCTTGTAAAGGATGACAACAGGAAGTAGCTTGAATCCCGCGGTCTCTACAATACAAAATTCCTTCAACATGTAAAGCTCGACATCCCCTTTCTCAAGGATTGCATGACCTTTTGGGAGTCCCATGATCATGCCTTCTGCTTCAATAGGTAAAAGCTTTACCCTTTATATATGGAATTTTTTTTTGTGCTCTAATTTTTGCCTAAGTCTCCCTTTTGGGAGTCCCATGATCATGTCTTCCGCTTTAATAGATAAGAGCTTTATAATCATTTTTTTTTTGTGCTCTAATTTTTGCCTAAGTCGCCCTTTTCGGGTTTTCGACTTAGCGAGCTTGCCTTAATTTTGCCTGAGTCGCCCTCTCTGGGTTTTTAGCTCAGAGGACTTTTTCTTCTTTTCTTTCATGTCCTAACTTTTACCTAAGTTGCCATTTCGGATTTTTAGCTTAGTGGGGTTACCTTAATTTTTGCCTAGGCCGCCTTTTCAAGGTTTTCGACTTAGCAGGCTTTTATTTATTTTTCTTTTTTTCTTCACATTTGGCTACAAGAAAGGCTATCCATTCTAGCATCATTTTCTTGCACTTCCTCTAAGATGATTGAGATAATTCTATCTTCCTTGATTTTCAAGATGGTTAGGGCAATTCTTTGCTCCCTTGCTTCTTTTCACTCCTTAAGACGAGTGGATAATTCGTTTATCCCCCGTATGAAGAGTTTGGTATTGTCTTGAAGAATTTCTTCTTCTAGCGTTAAAGGCATTATTCCATCTTCTTTATAAACATCTATATAAGACAAAGTGGCTAACTTCTTCCATATATCTTGCTTCTTCACTATTGATGGCAAAGTTGCTTTCTTTGATATCGTTGACAGGAACTATTGGTGGATTTTCTTCTTTTCGACATGTTTTCAACACAAGCAATATCCTTCAATAACAAGTTAAAATGCTGAATATGAGTTGTGTATTAATTTGATTAAACTTCAAATTCTTCAAAGATTCCTCAAGTTCAATAGCTCAAAGGTAATACATTGACATTGTGATTTTTCACAATTTCAACTTTGATGCCATAATTACTTCATTCGAGATTCTTTGTGTGTGTATGTATAGTCAATCGTACTTCTCTTGCTAAGACTCGGATAACTTTATGCAAATAGAAACTAGTGATCAATCTCTAAAGATAGAAGGACCATCATAAGCCCATTTTTCACATCACTCTCCACTAATGTAGGATCATTAGGGCTTTATCAAGCTTGTAATGATCGGTTAGGGTCAAGGTATGGTAAAAGAGACTATAAAGTTATCTCACCCTTAATCATAAAACCATTCTAGGTTTTAATTGAGAGCATCAACTTCTTCCATTTGTACCCCCAAACTTTGAGTTTTCACCCACTATGTTTGTTTTGCTTTTTGATTTCGAGGGATTACACCCCTAAACTTTACGAGTAATGAGATTAGCACTCTTCTTTTCTTTTTCTTTCTTTCTTCTTGTTCTTTTTTTTTCTTTTCTCTCTCTCTTTCTTTTTCTCTTTTCTTTTTTTTTTCTTCTTTTCTTGGAACTCAAAATTGTACAAAAACTTGTCAACTTCCTTTCATTCCCCCATAAGCATAGCTCTCAATGTTCTTTGTGAAGGGTATTTTGTAAGGAAATTTTTTCTAATGTTAGGATACATTTTGTAATTAGACAAAGAAAGACTTGATTAGGCTTAATAGGGTATACCAGTGATAATGAAGTAAGCATAGGTGGGCTTGAAAGGCTCAATCGATCCAAAGAAGACCTAAATCACTTCCTTTACGTTATGAAGCCTAGCATTTCACCTCGAGTGGTGATCAAATAGGTTCTCGAGTCTTGTGAGATCTTAACACCAAGCTTTATTCACATAAATTTTCTCTAAGTGATATAAAGTTTCATATTCATGGCTATTATACTCAAATTATTAAAGAAACAAGAATAAAACTCATCTAACAAGAAGAGTCAAGCATGCAAACAACACAATCTCATGTATTACCAAAAATATATTTCCAATGAGTGTCATGATTTCGTCAATGATCATAAAAAAAATACACAACTCTTATATCAAAACATTTCAAAACATCGTTATTCTTTTTCCTAGGTCAAGGATTCTCCTATACACTTATGCATCCTCACTATCTGATCCACTAAATTGGCCATATTGCTCTTGACTTTTGTTGTTGCTTCTCTTTTGTCTGGCCTCCAGATAGAATCTGGATGCTCGAATAATACAAGTCTTTAAGGTTTTGATTGGAAACCCCATCAGTCTGTCATTGATGTAGGCATGGGCCCCATTGATCACAAACTGATGTATGGAATATTTCATTATTGTATTGTTGAAAGACAAATATTGTAATCCTCTCCTTTTCCCTCATGTATGACAAAAATATAATCTATTCTCCTCTCTCTTTCTTTGTATGAATATACAATTATTTATGATTGAATAATCATCTCACATGTCTAAAAAAGATAAAAACAGAAATCATGTGAGCTTAAGGGAGTTGAGTAATCACATGTGTCTGTACCAGTTACGGGTGTTATGTTATTCTTAACTGTGTTTACTTAAGATAGTCGTGACAAAAAAAGTGCAGCATCAGGATAGTGTGTAAAGGACTATGGTTGTGATCGAGGTTGATCAAGCTTACATTGATTAGGTTAGTGAGTGAACGGGTGTCTACCACTGTAAAGAATCCTAAGTCGAGCGTAAACATATACAACATAGTGGATTACAACTCTTGTTGCCCTGGATGTAGGTTGGTTATAACCAAACCACGTAAAAATCATGTTCCAATTTACGTTACTGTTTTCAATTATATTATTTATAACTACCATACACTGTAAAAACTTTCAAATATTTACCTAGCAAGAGAACGTAGAAGCAACACAAACCAGCAAACTCTCATAAAATTATTAAAAGAATTCTTGGTAAAACTAGTTAACTTGATTCTTCCTCTTTTCTTTTTCAACTCGGTAAAATTATTAAAAGAAAACATTATAAAGGACGGAGACAAATATTGGGTTGTATGGTAAACAAATTTTAAGAAACATACATCTGCAATCAAATTCTACAACTGACTTCTTACAATTTGAATTGACAAAAATTCAATGGATGAGTAAAAAACAAAAATTAATAAGGGAAGTTTCAACGAATGATCTGGTAATCATATCTCCAGTATGATTTTGCCAACTCAAGTTGTAAGGAGAGTTGATTATAAATAGGTTGCAGGTGTATTATTATTCATAAATTTTAAATAAATGATCATTTTGACTTTATCTAATAGATCTTTAGAAAAGAGGCTAAGAAAGACATTTAGCAGGGCTTGAGTAGCAACACTCTTAGATTTATCTTTTAATTAGCCCCCTCACATGTTAGGCCTCGTGTGTCTTGCATGTGGAGACGTTTGTCAACTTGTTAACTCATTAGTATGGTTGAACTTGGTTATAATCAAAATAAATGAGGGTTTTTGAATAAATTGTAAGAAAAGAAAAAAATAGAATTTTTCTATATTTTAAAATATAGTAAAACCTCAATAAATTAATATTATTGGGACTATAAAAAATTATTATTTTATCGAAGTTATTTATTTATTAATAAATGAATAATTTATTAATTTATTGATAAATGGATAATTATTAATTTAAGAATGATTTTTATGTTTTAATAATTTGTAATGTATTTTTTTAAGTAAGATTCATGCATGTGTTATAAATAAATAAAATAATGGATCAATGTGGTCAAAAGTTACTGGACATTCTAAACATGTTTGTAAGTTACATCGTTCAGTGAAGCAATTTTGCTCAATGCTATAGAAATGCAATGGATTAATGTCATGGACTTCTCCTACCTTTTGGTTTATTGCATAGAGATGGGTCTTTTGCACTTTTGCATAAATTTGGTCCCAATGTTTTGAGAAACTCATCATGACTACCCTTCTATTAGTTGCACTATTCGATGACATCATTTTTCTATTTATATTTATTACAATTACCAAAATGCCCTTAATAATATAATTAATTAAAAATAAAATAAGTAAAAAATTAACATTGCCATTATTGGTAATCTCTAAATTAATTAATGAAAAAAACAAAAAAAAAATCGGTAGCACCAGTCACATTGCCTCTACTACCACTAGCCTGACCCAAAAAATTGATCAACACAGCATTGCCAAAGCTACCCCAAAATCTAGCAACACAGCAACAATATTACCAAACAGAATCTCCACTAGAAGAATAGAAACAAAAATCACCACCAACACCTTGAAGTCGATAAACTTGTCAGCATTAGAGTTGAGAGGGAGATGATAAAGATTGATTTTTTGTCCTCCCATTGCCTTGCCATCTCCATCACCTCCCACTAGAATCTTCTGTTATATGAGATCTTAATGGAGAGTAGAAAAAAGAAGATAGAGATTATATTTAGCCGGTATTTTAAACACTCAACCTTCGATAATAGAGGTAAAAAAATCACAGGCGAATCTTGCTCAAATGCAATTGTTGCATCACCGGCCATCACGCATCATCCAATCGTCCATCAACAAACTCAACTCCATCAATGAAGGTGAGATTAAGAAACACTAGATGCACAAAAATAATGAGCATCAACTAGACAAAGAGGATGAAAAGACAGAGAAGAATAGTTATTACTAAACCAAGAGAAGAGAAGGAAAATCAGATTGTTAGATTGAGGGAGAGAAAGAGAATCAAAATCCACAACATAATTGCTAGTGCGCGAATTTAGGTTGTTGAGATGAGTTATCAATTTAGGTTGTTTTTGTTGTTTCTGAAGTATGGAAAGATTGAGATTTGTTTGAAGATTTGGGAATTTTATTTAGGTTTGTGTCGAGGAGATACAAGGGATGGGATTTTGGGATCATGGGATGGTGGCTAGGATGCTACGTTTATAAGGCTTTTATTGGGCTAGGATGGAGGACTGAGAGACAAAGAGAGAGAAGCGAGAGAAAGTGATTTATTTTTTATTTTGATTAAGATTTTTTTATTATTTTTTGTTTATTTTGTCTAATGTATATTTTATTAGTTTAATTAATTAATAACAATTAAATGACCATTATAACCCTCTATAATGAACTTATTTACATTCATCTAATAGCACATTTAACAAAAGGGTGGTCCATGATGAGAATCTTAAAACATAAGGACCAAATTTATACAAAAGTGTAAAAGGCCCATCTCTGTAACAATAAGCCAAAAGGTAGGACAGGTCCATGGCATTAACTCGAAATGCAATTGATGTCGAGCACCTTTTGATATATCCAATTAAAAATAGTGTAGTGATGGAATCGACTACTAACGAAGAGATTATTGAAGGAGTAATATGTTGATTGATGATTGAAGAAAATGTATTCTGTTTCACTCTCTTAAGACTAGATCAACTGCCACTCTTATCCCTGTGACTCTCAAGTAGCCCAACAAGGTCCTATGATGACACTCGATTCACTCCTTGGGTTGTACCTGCAAAAGATACTCTGATGCCCAAGTAGGGATGGCAAAAAAACCCGAGTAATCCAGATACCCGGATTTTACTTGGATTTTCCTAGGGTAAATTTACCCTGATTTGTGGGGCTCAAATGCGGGGGCGGGTAAAAATTTTATTTTTATATCCAGGTATGGTCCAAGTGTGGTATACACCCTCCCGGCCCCGCACCCGTACCAAAAATATATTACATTTAAAAAATTTAAATTTATTTATATAATATAATAATAATGTCTTGTAATATTATTATCATGTCATGTGATAGAAATTCCAAATCCCTATTACATGTCTGAACTTTGAACTCACGCCTCTGCGGCTCTGCCTCTCTCAGTCTTTCGAGTCTCAGCCAGTTGCAATCGTTGTGCTCTTACTGCAGCCACCTTATCCTCTGGCTGGTCATGCCTCCCAGCCTTCGATCATCGACTCGTCGTTCTCTCGCTGCAGCCATGGCATCCTTTTACTGGTCACGAGTATTTCTGTTTCTTGATTCTATTTCTTCTTCTTCTTGTTCTGTTTTATTTCTTCGTAAAAGTATGAAGCAAAGCCCTAAAGTGAAAGTGCAAGAGACACACCCTTTTCTGCTTGAGACTTTTCTTGGTAGAAAATGACTGCTAGAATTTCTGTCACTGGGAGTAGAATAGCAATGACGATGCCAGAGAGCAAAGACGATGCACAAAAAATAACCCCAATCTCTCCTAAGAAGAAGCACTACTAGATGATTGAAGTTACCACCATGATAACATAATACTTAGTTTCACCAAGCTTGAACTCTCTAGCTTCTCTACGCCCCTGCAGAGGTATGCAAAAATCGGGTAAATCCAGGTAAATCCGGGTAATTTTTCCGGGTAAAATCTGTGTGCGGGGAGAGAAATAACATATCAGGGTATACCCGGACCCGTACTGCACGCAAAATTTTCGGGAAAAATCCGGTGTCAGGGGAAAAAAATATAATGCCGTCCGGGTGCGAAAATGCGAAACCTGCACCCACACCCGGATTTTGCCATCCCTATGCCCAAGTCAAGGTCCTCCCCTCAAGAAATTACACAGTATATTCAAGCCAAGAACAGAGAAAATCTAAACAGAGAGAAAGTTAGTAGGTGTGGTGTGTTCAAGTGCCTCTGAACATGTGTGCGCGTCTATATGTGGGGAGACTCTATGAAGCTTCTACTTCTCTCTTCTTCCCATGGATCCTCCTCGAGCTCCCCACTCTTACCATCAGAACCTTTATTTCTAGTTGCCTCGACCTATTCTGTTTTCCTTTTTGGAATAGCTTCTGTAGGAAGCTCAAGATCACATCCAGCAACACTCCCTCGACCCTGGTTCAGTTGTCTTCCCCTTGTACCATCCTGGGTACTTACTTAATCTAGCTGTCTCTAGCTTTTACCCGCTGGTCACCCTTCAGCTGTCTTTCCAAAATCTAGGTTTTATGTCTTCACTTTTCTTCTCACGCACGTGGAGTTCCTCCTGCTTCTCCCTCCCATCTCCTTTTTCTTTTATCTCCCTTGCAGCTTGATGGAAAAAGGTGATGGGCCGAACTTGAGGTAGCGGTTGGGCCTTCTCTTGCTTTGGATTGACTTTGCTTGGTCCTTTAGCTTTGCATCGCAACAATGGGATGGCCTCCAATTGATGAGACTCATTGGGCTGTGCTTGGAGGCCGATTTCACCCTTCAATGATGATCATGATCCGGATGATAGTTGAGTTTTACAAATGTATTCTAAAAGAGGTCATTCAAGTAATAGTAACCTTAAATATAACTACTCGCTACAGCATGAAAAAAATATAACAAATATGGTACATGCTTTGCCAAAAAAAAAAGGATGAGATTGAGATTAGTTTAGATAGAAAGAAAAAACAAAAAAAAAACTTTAGATGCATATTTTGAAAAAGAGCAAAATTTAAAAACTAGAATTTGTTAAAAAAATCACCTTAGTTATTTTGAATTTATATGTTATTTATACTTTATATTTGATCAATTATTAATTTAAATTTTTGTTGGGCCTAAAGGATTTGAAAAGAAAAATTATTATCAATGCAGTTAGCAAATCTATTAATTTAAGAGACTCGAGTCGGGATCTAAAGGTTTTATTATTTAACTAAGATTCACTACAAGAAAAACAGTTTTTTGCGACAAAATTTTTTGCGACGAAATAAAATTCGTCGCAAAAAGCGGCCTTTTGCGACAAAATTATAATTTCGTCACAAAAGTTAGCATTTCAAAAGAAAAGATATTTTGCGAGGAATTTTTCGTCGCAAAATAAAACCTTTAGCGATGAATATTCATTTCGTCGCTAAAAACTCTAGTGACTAATTAGGGAAGCATTTTTTGCGACGATATAAAACCTATTGCGACAAACTTTTCATCGCAAAACGTATTACACGAAGATGGGATTTTGTGACAAAAATTTTATAGCAACATGAACATTTTTTGCGACAAAATTATATTTCTCGCGAAAAAAAGACCTTTTGCGACAAAAAATTCCCCGCTAAAAGCCATTCTAATTTACCATGCATATATGGCAATACTAGACATTTTGCGACGAAAAAATAATTCCTCGCAAAATGTGACCTTTTGCGAGAAAAATTTTCTCGCAAAAAATTGATTTTTTGCGGCAAAAAATCTATTTTTTGCGACAAAACATTCCCCGCGAAAAGCCATTTTAATTTACTATGCACACGTGGCAATACTGGACCTTTTGCGACAAAAACGTGATTCCTCGCAAAATGTGACTTTTTGCGAGGAATTTTTTGTCGCAAAAGGTCCATTATTTTGCGACAAAGCATTCCTCGCGAAAAGCCATTTTAATTTACTATGCACACGTGGCAATACTGGACCTTTTGCGACAAAAACGTGATTCCTCGCAAAATGTGACTTTTTCCAAGGAAAATTTTCTCGCAAAAAATATGTTTTTTTGCGACAAAAAATTCCTCGCGAAAAGCCATTTTAATTTACTATACACACGTGGCAATATTGGACCTTTTGCGAGAAAAACGTGATTCCTCGCAAAATGTCACTTTTTGCGAGGAATTTTTTGTCGCAAAAGGTCTATTTTTTTGCGACAAAACATTCCTCGCGAGAAGCCATTTTAATTTACTATGCACACGTGGCAATACTGGACCTTTTGCGACAAAAACGTGATTCCTCGCAAAATGTCACTTTTAGCGAGGAATTTGTTGTCGCAAAAGGTCTATTTTTTTGCGACAAAACATTCCTCGCGAAAAGCCATTTTAATTTACTATGCACACGTGGCAATACTGGACCTTTTGCGACAAAAACGGGATTCCTCGCAAAATGTCACTTTTTGCGGGGAAAATTTTCTCGCAAAATATTTCTTTTTGCGAGGAAAATTTTCTCGAAAAAAATATACCTTTTGCGACAAAAAATAGACCTTTTGCGACAAAAAATTCCTCGCAAAAAGTTATTTTTTTAAAATTAAAACTTAATAACTATCTTCTTTTGTTTTCTTCTCTTTGTTTATGATTCGTCTAATATATAAGTCTTTGTTTAAAAAATGACTAAAAAAAAGAATAAAGAAAGTATTAAAAATCTAATTTGATTTTATATAAATTGATAATTTTTAAATATAGTAGGGCCATTTGGATATTCATATAAATTTTTATTAAAAAAAAAGACCATTTGTGATTCCATTCATGCTTTTAAATGTGAAAAACTATTAAGATTAGTATTTGTAAAAGAGATAAATAATTAAAATAAACTCTATATATGTGTGTGTATGTGTGTGTGTGTGTGTGTGTGTGCGTGAGTGTGTGTGTGTGTGCGTGCGTGTGTGTGTGTGATATGAATCGTTAATAATCCAATAATCAAGCATAAAATTTATTGCTAATTATTTATATATAATCTAATTTATGTATGATTTATATATGTCTAACTGCTAAATTACAATTATGATAAACTTATTACTATGACTAATTTTTAATTGATGAAAACGAGATTGGAAAAAAAATCCAACTTCTAAAAATCTAATTTATTTTTCAATGTTAATTATATGTCAAATAAACATAAATAAATAAATAATTAATAATCATGTAATGTTGCCTATAATTATGTTTTTTATTTTTTTGTTATAAAGTGTATTAATTTAGATAGTATATTTTTCTTAGACTTTTAATTTTTATCGTATAGCTTTGAGTAAATTGTTGAGATATTTTAAACAATTGTTAGGGTTTATTTTAAGGGAGATAAATAATTAAAATGAACTCTATAACAAAAAATAAATACATTTGTTACATATTGATTACTATATGAATAATTAATCATTTCCTGGTAAATGGCAAAAACTGATTTTCAATTCGTAATACATATGATACTTGTAGCATATGTATATGTATATATGTCTAATAATTAAATTACTTATATGAAAAAAATATTTTTTATAATTGTAAAAAATATTTTTAATAATTGTTATTTTTATAAAAAAATGGATAATTAATTTAAAGGCATTCTATACTTGAAAATAAATGCAATTTTGTTACATTTTTATATAATTATAATATGAATAAGTAATCATTTACTAATCAAATTAGAAAAGCTTATTTTCAATTTCTTATAATAACAAATATGACATATATAGATATCTAATTATTAAATTACAACTATTACAAACTTATGGTTTGCATTTGTCAAGATATTTTAAATATTAATTGTTAGCATTTGTAAAATGAATAAATAATAAAAAAATATTCACTAAAAGTAAATGCATTTGTTACATAATAATTATAATATGAATATTTGATCATTTATTTATTAAAGTATTAAAAACTTATTTTCAATAACTCGCACATGACAATTATGTCATATGTATAGATGTTTAAGTATTATGCATTTATTAATGATAGTTGAATTGTGTGTATTTTCTTAAGACTTTAATACATATGACAATTATGACATACGTTTATATGTTAATAATTAAATTATCTCCATCACAAATTAATTTTTTAAATTTGTAAAACATATTTTTAGTGTTTTTAAAAGAAATAGATAATTAAAATAAATTATAGCTAAAATGAATAGAATCTTTTTGTTACATATATGATTATAATATCAATAATTAATTATTTATTGATCATTAAAGAAATTTATTTTTGTAATTCTTCATATAACAACTATGACATATGTATAAATGTCTAACTATTGTTTACATTTGTTAAATAATTCTTGAGTTGTTGTACCTATTTTATTAACATTTTAATACTCAATAAAAAATAATTAAATACCATATAATGTTTTATATTTCTATTGTATATGGTTGTTATATTATTTATTAATTTGTCATCAAATTATTTAATACCAATCCAATATTATATAAGTTTAATTATGAATGAAAATTTAATTAATAAATAAACTTATAATTATCCAAGTCTAAGTATTGTTTATTTAAATATTTTTAATTTTAGATTTAGATTTTAATTTTAATATTTTTTTAAGACTTTTTGCGACAAAATTTTTGTCGCAAAAGATTAGAATTTTGTCGCTAAAGATTAGCATTTTAGACTTTTAGCGACCACTTTAAAATTCCTCGCAAAATGGGGTCTTTTGCGAGGAAAATTTAAATCCAAATTCGTCGCAAAAACTAAATTTTAGGCGGACTTTTTCCCGCCTATTAAATTTCAAATTTTTACACCTTTAGCGACAAAAACATTGTCGCTAAAGACCAAAATTTTGTCGCAAAAAGAAAATTTTAGGCGGACTTTTACCCGCTCCTATTTATTTCATATTTTTTAAATTCTTTTACGACAAATTTTTCGTCGCAAAATGTCCAAATTTCATCGCAAAAAATCAATGCCTTTATTATATATACACCACCTAATTCTTTGGTTTACTTCATTTTCTTTCATCTATTCTACTTTCCTCTTCATTTTCATTTTTATCTACTTCTCTTCTTTCCCTAACACTATTATCAAGGTAAATATTTTTACTCATTTTTTCTTTTATGTTGTAATATATTTACTTTCAAGATTCATATAATTTTTATTTTTTAATTGTCAATTAATATTATGCTTTTTTGTTTAATAGGTATTTTGGAAGAGGGAATGCAATTAAAAATCTTAAGTTCTTTATTTCTTTAACATTTTTTTTTGTATACACTCATCTCTCATATCCTATATTATTACTAATTAATATTTTACTTCTTTTTTGTTTTTAATAGGTATAATTGAAGGTGTGGTACATTTGAAGACTTGAAGATTGATATAAAATCAAGAAACAAAAAATTTAGTGGAGGATGAAGTTTTGTATTTGTTGTATTATCTTGTTTTTTTATTTTTTTTATTTTTCCATGTACAACCAAAGTTCCAAGTTGTATTAAATTTTTGTAATTTGTTATTATTTAATAAAATTATTCTTACAAAGAATTCTGTTGCATAATGACATAATTTTGCTATTTTATTTTCGAATTTATAACAAATTAAAATAAATTTTATGAATTCTTAAAAAAATCAATTATGTTAAAAAATTAGGTCTTTCGCGACGAATTTTTTGTCGCTAAAGATCGGATTTAGTGACAAAAAATCGTCGCAAAAGATATTTACAATGAAAATAATTTGTTTTAAATATGATTTTGGTATAAAATTTTTTGCGACAAAATTCAAATTTGTCGCAAAATATGTTTTTTTGCGAGGAATTTTATATTGTCGCAAAAAGTTAACATGACGTAATCCTATTTGCGACAAATATTTTGTCGCAAAATACCACTTTTTGCGACCAAAATTTCCTCGCAAAAAGTCTTTTTGCGAGAAATTCAAGATTCGTCGCAGAAAAACCTATTGCGACTCACATTTTGCGACTGGAACGCGACGAATTTTTTTTCCTCGCAAAAACTTATAGCGACGAAATTTTGACTTTTTGCGACGAAATATTTCGTCGCAAAAAGTCATTTTTCCTGTAGTGATTATTGATTTATTGAACATTCATTTATTGAGGTTTTACCATAGTCCCTCAGACTTAGTTATTTTCCAATATTTTTGTAGAATTATGGTAGAATAATCAACTCATAAAAAGTTGATTAATATTTAAAAACATAAGTAAATAAATAATTAAAAATGAAATGATGATAAAAAAATTGAACAGGCTTGAAATTTTAGAAGTTGACTGGGTTTCATCAATAGCCATTATAAGTTTTCATGATATCACAAAATTGAAATGGCTTGAAATCAAATCACTAAGTTTACACCTTCATTTTAACATGAATCTGCACTAAGTTTTAAATTCTTCGCTTTGAATGTTATTGTTGCATCTCTAGTCTTGAAACTTGTCATAATTCGTTGACTACAAAAAACAATACCATTCAAATACTCAATATCAATAATACAGAGAACTGAATAGTAAGCCAAAAGAAATAAACATAACATATGGTTCAGGGCTACATTGAGTTGAATCTTCCAAGTAAAGCGAACATTCAATTCCTACGTCCCCTTTTCCTAATAAATTTCAATTGCCTCTCAGTGGACTTCGCAAACCAATCATGCCTTCTTGTGGTAAAGGTTGCAAGAACGACTCCAATTATTAGTCCACTTCGATATCCTATTAGAACTGGTTTCCAACCAAGTCCCAAAGGAGAACCTGAACTTCCTTCATCTTTGTCCTGTGGTGACTCAAAAATTTCACAAACTTTTGAGGGCGGTTTTCCAAACAATTCTGGGTTCCCAACAAAAGAGTTGTTCTCAAATGTATCAAATTGTTTTCCTTGTGGTATGGGTCATGTGAGATGATTATATGAGACATTAAGGAATCCAAGGAATGTGAGGTTTGCTAGACGTTGTAGCGGAATCTCTCCTGAAAGGTTGTTTTTAGAGAGGTCCAATGATATTAGCCCTATGAGGTTGGCCATATATGATGGAATTTGAACTTTTTTTTTGGGAAAAAGTTACTATTCATATAAAAGAAAAAGTGAATGTACAAGATACGAGGGGTATACCCTAAGAAGAGTACCTAATACTCACAATTCCAAACAGGAAATACTAATGCCCAAGGGCCCAAAACAAAACAACCTAAACAAGAGAGCCAAAGGCCCAATCAAATAGAAAAGAAGGCGCACAGGCCCAAACCAACCACAACTAAACCAATAGCAAAACAAAGTCCAAGAACAAAGTTAATTATGTAGACCCCATATGGCATGAAGCTGAGGAGTGATCGCATACTTGGCCTCTAAGGCTAGAAGCCGGGAATGAACCAAGTCAAAAATCTCATCAGTCACCTGACGACAGGTCCGACGTCGCTGTTGATACATACGATCATTCCTTTCATACCAAAGAGAATAAACCGTTACAGAGAAGACCAAACGTGCAAGGATATATCCAAAATTCTTCCTGCCCTGGAGATGCAGAGAAGCCCATTGGAGCAAGGACGTCCAACAAAAGGATGGCCAAACAACGAGAGTCTTAGCTGAAATCTCCCCCCAAACAGAAGATGAGAAAGGACAGCTAAAGAAAAGATGGTCATGGGTCTCATTTGCTGAAACACAGAGAACACAGCTTGAAGATTGTAAGATACCATGACGTTGAAGTCGATCCATAGTACGAAGCCGACCCAAAGAGGCAAGCCAAAGAATAAAAGAGTGTCTTGGGACATGGCCAGGGAACCAGAGAAGATGATGAAGAGTGTTCATCGGTCGCCTACCCCATAACAATTCCCATGCGGAGCCAATAGAAAAAATACCTGAGGTATGGCCCTTCCAAACAACATGATCAGGAGCCCCCATCGTAGATCGGATGCTGACTAAGTCCCAAATCAACCTAAGGGCCTGACCTCCATTAGGAAAAGCCCAGTCCCCATTCTGAATAATGTCTGAGACCCTAGCATCTGAAGGAAGACCTGTGGATGTAAGAGTCCTGAAGGGTAACAAGTCACACAAACGCCCCTGTGGCAACCAGTAATCCTGCCAAAGAGAGGTATTACGGCCATCTCCAATACAAGAGACAAATTTACCTCTACACCAAGCCCGACTGTGCAAAATCTTCCTCCAAGACTAAGAGGCTCCAGAAGTTACCCGAATCTGCCAAAATGAGCGGCCCCGAAGGAGCACCTTATGAACCCAAGAAGACCAAGTGGAGGATTGGTTAAAAAGAAGTCACCAAACATGTTTCAGAATAGCTGCACGATTCCACTCCTTGACTCGCTTTATTCCTAATCCACCTTCTTTCAACGGATAGCAAACCGAATCCTAAGCTACTTTAGCCCTAGAATGAGACAAAGAGATCCCTTTCCAAAGGAAAGCAGCCATAATACCCTCGATCCTCCGTACCACAGCTGCAGGTAGTGTGAACATGGAGGACCAATAGACCTAGATGGAAAAGAGAACCGACTTGATCAATTGAAGTCGGCCAGCATAAGTCAGCATAGCAGATGTCCATAACCTGATCCTCGACAAAATCCGTTATATCAATGGAGCACAATCTGGGAGGCGTAATCTGGTACTGATTAGAGGTACCCCCAGATATCTGACCTGCAGACTCCCCACTTGAAAACCCAAGATCGCCTCTAATGCAGTTCGGTCCTCATCATTGACTCCAGAGAAGAAGACATGACTTTTGGTCGAATTCGAAACTAAACCAGAGAGCTCTGTAAACTTCTATAATGCAGCATGGATCACACTAACAGAGCCCATATCTGCCCTACAAAAAACCATTAGATCATCTGCAAAACAAAGATGAGTGAGAGAAACCTGCTGACATCTCCAATGATATCGAAAACCAGGCCTCTGAGTAGCCTCTCGAAGTATACCACTCAAACCCTCCATGGCCAGCACAAAAACGTATGGCGATAAAGGATCACCCTGTCGAATTCCTCTGGAGGTGGAGAAGAACCTGTGAAGCTCTCCATTTAAAGCAATTGAGAAATACGCAGAGGACATACATGTCGCAATCCAGCGAACCATACACTTTGGAATACCGATCGTTCTTAAACCCAAAAGGATGAAATCCCAGCTGACAGTATCAAAAGCTTTGCGAATATCCACCTTTAAAGCACATCGAGGAAGCGAGCGCCCAAGATGATAATTATGCATCAGCTCTTGAGTCAATAGAATGGCATCAGAAATTTTTTGACCGGGGACAAAAGCAGACTGTGAACTCCCAATAACATCAGGTAAGACCGCTTTGAACCGATTCACGATCACTTTGGAGATACACTTATAGAGCATAGTACAATAAGAGATTGGTCGAAAATCACTTATAGTCCTCGGACTCTCAACCTTAGGGACCAAGGCAATTCTAGTGGCATTAACACATTTAGGCATCCGACAAGTCGTGAAGAAGTAGCGTACAGCAGCCTTAAACTCCATACTAATAATATCCCAAGCCCTCTTAAAGAATAGAGAGGTATACCCATCTGGTCCTGGGGCTTTATCATCAGGAATCGAAAATAAAGCTGACTTGATCTCATCATCAGTAATAGGGCATGACAAAGAAGGTAACGTCTCCTCAGAAACTCTTCCAGAGAAAAACTGAGAAGCAGCTTCAATAGAAGGTCTAGAAGGAGCTGTAAATAGCTTCTAAAAATACCTCACAGCTAGATGTCCTAATTCGTCTTGATCTGTAAAGACGGTGCCATCCTCATCCTCAAGTTGATGAATTCGGTTCCTGGTCTGTCTATGGATCAATGACTTATGAAAGAATTTGGTATTCTGATCCCTTAAAGAAAGCCATTGGATCCTTGACCTCTGTCGAAAGAAAGCCTCCTCGTCTCTGCATAATTGCGAATACTGTTTAGCAGAAACCCTCTCAGCCGAAATACATTCTGTTGAATAGGGGTGCTCATCCAGAGCAGCCTGAGCCGCAACCCACTGAGCCTTGGCCTCGATGACTTTACTAGAAATATGGCTAGAATCCTTTGCATGTAAAGTCCTGAGTTCACGTTTCAACAAACCCAATTTCTGTGTGACCCGAAACATAGGATCTCCATCGATAAGTATAGACCACACTCTCTGTACAATCTCCAAGAAACCATCTCGGTCAGCCCAAAAGTTCAAGAATTTAAAAGGACTGAAGGTTCGCCTACGCTGATCTCCAAATCTGATAACCATAGCACTGTGGTCAGAAGCATCCCGAGGAAGAACCTCAGAAGTTGTGCTTGGCCATGTCAAGAACCATGAAGAGTTACCAAAACTCCAATCAAGAGTTCTAAGAATAGTACCCTCTCCTTGCTGCCCATTATGCCAAGTGTATTGAAGCCCAAAAGATGAAACTCTTATCAATGCTGCATCATGAACACACTGACTAAACTCATCCATATAACCATGCCAAGCTTGAGCTCCACTAACTCTGTCTGTAGAGCGTAAAATCGCATTGAAATCACCCAATGCCAACCAAGGTAAATCACCAAAGCCTACAGATTGATCTCTGATAAAGTCCCACAACTGTCGACGCCCACCCGGATCATTAGAACCATAAACGAAGACCAGACCAAAAGAAACCCCATCTGACAATCTGAGAACTCGACAAGCTATCCACTGGGAGAAGACTGCAGACTACTAAAACTGTACAAAGTAGGATCCCAACAAACCAAGATTCTGCAAGCAATTGAATCAGTGACATTTGACAAGAAGTGCCAGGAAGGACAAATTTTTGAAACAATCGATGCAAGGTGTTGCTTATTAACCTTGGTCTCTATAAGACCAATTAAACCCAAAGAATACTTAGAAATCCAATTTTTAACTGCCCGCTACGAAGAGAAGCTGTTAAGGCCTCTAATATTCCAACTTCCTATCATAGAAAACTGGAAGAAGTTCAAACTCAATAAAGAAATCAGCGGAGGCTTGTGCCTCCTCTACTCTCATTAGCTTCCTGTCTTTTCTTATTATTCTTACCATTAGCAGCAGTAAGGGAAGGATTAGAGACAGGCGGTTGATTGTTCAAAGTTGTCATATCAGATTTCGGAGAATCCTTAGTAGCAAGCCCTTTTGGAGGAGTAGTCCCTGAAGAGCTAGGCAAAGTAGCATGCTTTAGAAGTGTATCATGGGCTACCTCAATATGATGTAGTGGATTAAGGCCAAAATCTGACTCAGAATCTGAATCATTATTAGCAATCTCAAGCCGATCAAAGATTTTGCCCATTGTACTCTTCTCTTCAGTTTCTGGTTGTGAAATCGATGGGGTAATATCTCCTATTGGTGTGGAAACAATAGCCACACTCTTTCCCTTGTCATGTAATCCTGGGGTAACATCTGCAACAACAATCTGATCCCGACTAGTCTCAGAAGACTTAACTGGATCTCGACAAGTATGCCCAAATAAATAGCACTTAGGGCAGTGTTTTGGCTTCCACTCATATTCAACTCGAATCTTAATAGGCTCAGAGGAAAGTTTGCATCGAATCTCAAAATCATAAATAGGAGCGTGTTCAGCATCTAGCTCAACACAAACCCTGGCGTAGAATAATCGAGTGTGCTCGTAAGTCATCCTATCACATGATAATGGCTGACCAACCATACTAGAGACGGCACTGAGAGCTATAGCTGACCATAAGGGGAATGGCAATCCATGCATGCGGATCCAAACCAGAATTCTGGAGATTCGATTCTGGTCAAAGGAGAAATGAGGGTTCCACTGTTGTAATATGATGTGTTTCCCACCAAACATCCAAGGCCCTCTCTCCAAAATGTCATGGACTGGCTCTTCAATCCTAAATCTGAATATCAAAAAACCAGTACCAATGGAGCGGACATCTTCCAAACCACTAGACTTCCATGCACGCATTGCAATAGAGCACGCAACATGGAATGGCATAGTATAACCCGAAAAAAATCTCACAATACAACGAAGCCAATCAGATCCAGTATCATCAATCAAATCATCAGAAATCTCAAGAACCGAACCTGAGACCTTTCGAGCTACCGAGTCAAGACTAAACCGAGTGCTTGCCTCAGTCACCCGAACTCTATCTGTCCATGAACCCTGAGTTTGAGGAGGTTTGATTTTGGAATTGTTAGGTCATGGGTGAGGTTGGTTGGTGGGAAAGGAGATCTTGGTTGGTGGTCGTAGTTGGTTGGTGCGATGTGGGGTTTGTGTCTGGTTGGTAATAGTAGGTGTCCGTTTGGTGGGCATGGTTGGTTTTGGCAGATTCGATAACCAAACAACAATTTTCAAGTCAACAAAAATTCAATCTAAATAGAATTCTATAGCAATCCCAACAATAACAGTATGTGATTCAAAGAAAATTCAATAGAAAAAATGCAAACCAGTCACCAAAAAAGAGTCATTCTACATTGTCGGCCAGAAAAACAGTTCCCATAGAATCTGGAGGTGATCCGCAAGGAATTTGGAGATCGACCAAAAAGCAAAGTTGCGTGAAATAGCCTGAGAAGCAACCTGGTCGGATTTATGAACAGTACCAACGGATGAACAGTAATCACGACGGTGAATAGTACCACCCGGAAATAAAAATGCGATTTGAGAGAGACTCGTTTGGAATCTTATGATGGTGTAGAAGGGAAAGTTAACCAACGTCCCCCGATCTACAACCCAGTAGTAGAAGTGAGAGCCCACTCGCCGTTCGGTGCAAAACGGTGATGATGAACAGTAACAAAAAGTGCCGTGGACAGAGGCTATGACGGCCGAATCAGACGACAGTGATGAAGGCAAAATTGTAGAGCTGACTGAGGCAAATACGATAGTAATGGAGGTGAGACTTCACTCGCTCATCAGCGGCGGATGAACAGTGAATTCCGAATTTGTTTTTCACAATTATGACAGATTTCTAGTCGGAATTTGGTGAGGCTCAAGAAGCAAAGTTTATTTAGGTTACTTCGATCTACAACATATGTAAATCTCATAGCCTAACTCACAAATCGGTCGGAGTAAACAGTAACTCCGGCGAACTTGGTTAAGAGCCAATTCAACCAAGTAAACACAAAATGTGAACGCAAAATTGGAATTTGAACTTGGAGATTGTTGTTAGATATGTCGAGAATGGGAAGACCTTTTAATTTCACAACTGAATCAGGGAATCTCCCCGTTGAATCTATTGCTTGTTAGAATAATGCTTGTTAGGATATTTGAGATCTTAGGATACTGCAACTGCAGTCCTTTGTTGCTCATTCTTGAAGAGCAATAATAACTTATACTCGATGAGAAACCATTATTAACAACCATTATTAACTAAGGTGTAATATAATTGATCTGGAAGATTATTTATAGTTGAGGCTTCTGGCACATAAGCTATATATCTTAAGTCACTTGCATTATCAACTTTCATGGCGTCCAACTCACAAAGTATTTTGACGGAAGATTACCTGTAAATTCATTTTCGGACAAGTCGATGATACGCAATTTATGAAACCCAACAGCAATTTGGTTTTCCGTTATCGTACCATGTAATGTGTTAGATTGTAGAATGAGAAGCTGTAATTCTGGAACACGTCCCAACCAAGCGGGAAAAGTATCATTGATTTGATTATTTCCAAGATCAAGAAATTCCAGCTTTGTACAATTGGCCAGTGTTCTTGGAATTCTCCCATCTAATAGATTGCCTTTTAAATCACTCATCCTCAGATTTGTTCCCTTCATGAATGTTTCAGGAATACTTCCATGAAAGTAGTTGCTCTGTAGTCTTAAGACTGACAAGGGACTAAAGAGATAGAGCGCCAATAGGCACTACTGATGTTTCCTAAACATTGTGGAAGTACACCACTCAAGTTTTTGGAGGATAAATCGAGATCCTGGAGATCAGTCAAATGGCATATATGTGATCAAATTTCTCCAGTCAACTTATTGTTTGATGCCACGTAGAAAAGGGTAGACAGGGGACGAACAGGAAGTGATCCTTGCAGCTTGTTAGACATTAGGTCTAAAATGATCAATTGAGCCCATGGAAGAACGACAGACTACTGTTGAAACCCTATCAACAGATTGTAAGAGAGGTTCAAATATGCCAACTTACCTATACTTACATTTAACAACCATCCACGTATCCTCCCAGTTATCTTGTTAGAGGAAAGGTCTAGGGCCACCATTTGGTCTTGACTTTGCAGGAACTTTGCGAAACTTCTCAAGTCACACGAGCGCAACCCTAGAAAATATAATTTTTGAAGACGAGTGTTGGTGTTTTTGGAGAGTATTGATAAATTGTTTGATGGGAGAACTAATACTTCTAGACTTTTTAGCTTGTGAAGGGACAATTCTAGTTCTATTGTACCACTCAAATTATTTGAGAAAAGGTCTAGTTTGGAGATGTTGAAGTTCAAGGATAGAGCTAGAGATAGAGCCTTGCAATTGATTTGGTGAGAGCCTCAGAATATTCAACTGGTTTAGGTTCCCAATTTTATATGGGATATCACCAGGCAGTTGAATACACATTAGAAGTGGAGTTGAAAGTTGATTCATGTTCATGCGCCAATAAGGGATTGGACCGGTTAATTGGTTGAAATTCATCCTCAATTCAGTTTAAGTTGTGTTAAGTTTCTAAGCCAAAAGGGAACCTCACCGACTAAGTTTATACTGGAAAGACATAAATAAGTGAGCTTGGTTTGCTTTCCGATCCAAGACAAGAAACGGGAGTTTGAAAAATTGTTAGAAGAAAGTCGCAAATAACTGAGTTGAGTAAGATTTCCAAGTGAAGAAGGTACTTTGCCAGAGAGATCACGCCAATGCATATCAAGTTCTTTTTAAAGAAGCAAGATTTCCTATAGAAGTAGGCAACTCGCCTAAAAATCGATTACGTGGAAGGTACAAGTGGCTGAGGTGGGTAAGATTACTAAGTGAAGATGGAATTGTTCCTGAAAAATGATTATCAGCAAGGCTAAGCCATTGAAGGTGGACAAGGTGGAAGAGACTGCTGTTGGAGATGATAGAAACACAGAGACAGCTGCTACTAGCGAGATCAAGCTTGATCACATGACCAGTGTCTTCATTGCATTTTATGCCATCCCACGAGCAGCAGTCGCCATTTCCTCGTCAGGCAATCTTAGGAAAAGCATATGGAAATATTGAAGCAGAACAGTTGATAATTAGTTATCTCTTGAATTCCAGCAAGGCAGAACGCTCATCATCGTGGCAGAGTGATTGCATAGGAGAAGTGAAGTTAGCGAAGCTAAGACGAAATAATATTAACATAGAAAGTAAGTGCACAAAATGGATGAGATATTGGGATAACACCATATTGTCTCCTCCTTTTTTTATGCCAGAGGAATTGAGCTGCTTTTATAGGAAAATGGAGCGAACTCATAACATCTCCTTTTTTTGAATAAATTTTAAAAGGTTATTGATTGAATTTGTTCTTTACGAAGGTTTTGACATAAATGAATGTCAAGTTTAGAATTTTCATGATTAGAATAAATTTTTAAAATCAATTGCGCCTATTCTAGATTAATCTAAATTTTTAATTATAGATACTCCTTGAAATTAAATCAATAATAATAATTTAGATAGAACAATATAGATTCTATGTAAAAGAGATTTCTCTATTTTTAAAGACAAGAATATCTTCTCCCCATCACATTATCTTAGCTTAATTTTAATTTAAAGGGATCATCATAAGACACTTGCATGGTTAGGATTTGTTCATTCGCATGTTGAAGTAATGCGGCAAGTTGGTGATAATTCATGAGTGTCCTTTACTTCTCCCCTCATCGTCAGCTCACCATGCAACAATGGCAGATGCAAGATTGAACTTTTAAGGGGGCCGAGCTGGCAGATTTATGTAAAAAATTTATTTATAAATTAATCCAAAAAGTATATCAATAAGAATCATATAATATAAAAATATTATCAATATTAATAACATGAAAAATATATATTAAAATTCTACATAGGGTACTAAGTACTTTAGTTGGAACCTTTGTTAAGAAATCTATTTAAACTACTATCCTATTTATTTAATATATAGGATAGTAATTTTGACTGTAATAGAAAACTTATTTATATAACAAATTCTTATTTAATTAGGAAATATTATTTTCTAATTTAAAGAATATTTAATTAATTGAATAAAATAAAAACAAGAAATTATGGATCCATCAATTTAAAATATCAACTATATTTTTATATGAATTTAGTTTTGTAAAGAATTTGGGAAGATTGAAATAGTAAAACTCAATATATATTATCAATTTCATATAATATTTATAAAAATATTTAATATTTTTTTAACTTGGTGTGGTCCGGGCTCCCCTAGGCCTTTAACTACGGCCTGCCCCTGCTGTGTAATTTTTCTTCTCGCTTGAATTTGTCAATTGGAGTATTTGTCACATGGAAATGTTTCGTCAAGCTAGTTTACTGCCGAGTGTAAGAGATGGGCAAAAACTTAGTTAGCAAAACGACAGTGGATTTTGATTCTAAAATCAATAATGTTAAGAAAATTTTTAGGAAAGGGATATCAAAAGAAATCAAAAGCGTTTAGTCGTTGATACGAAATCTTGTCAAGCTGGCCGGCTCGGGTACCAAACGTTACAAAAGTCACAAAATTAAAACACTTGACTTTAGAAAAAAAAGATGTTGAGAAAATTTTTATAAATGCTTGAAAGGGATGGGACCAATATCTGAACCATTAATGACACGACCCGCCCCTAGCTACACGGGCGAATCATGCCTAAAACTGTGGATTACTGGCTGTTTCTTAATTCTTGTCTTTCTTATGGAACACATTTGAAATAATTCTTATTACATCCACAAATAAAATTTAAAAGAAAACAATTTAACTATTACAACTTTAACATATCCTTGCACCATCACTTGGCTAGGCCTCCACACTTCTTAACTAGATCACATTTTGCTTTCATCATGGGGAGAAAATTTTAAAAAGAAAGAAAAATAAAAACAAAGATGTGAGTATAAAACTCAGTGAGTGTGGATAAAAAATGTATTTGTAAATAATTCCAAAAGAAATCATGTTGTTATAAAATAAAGCTTTGCTTTATATAAAAAAAAATAGTCTTTATAATCTATAACTTTCATCTAAAATGTCATAAAACTTTAAAATAAATAACTATTGAATGACTAAATTCATCAAAATACTAATTATGGTTAAAACAATAAAATAATCATCTTCAATCGTATGATACGATGCTCTTGATGATCATGCTAAAATCATCGCTTCAGTTATTTACTATGCAAAACATAATTTTCTTAAAAATCTTCTTTCAACAGAAACTTTTGTGAATCATGCTTCTTTTTCAAACTAACTCATATAAACATATTCAAAGCTCTTTTCATTATACTAAACAAGTACCCCTGAGGTTGTCTGATCCTGCCTGGCAAGATCTAACACGCACAAGCAGAGCTATCTGAATTTTCTCATACCTGGTGAGATCTACATCACACAGGCAGAACTATCTGTATCTGGCGAGATCTGACATCGCACAGGCCTACTATCTTGTCATACGCATGCGTAGAGCTGCCCCCAAAGGGCTAATGCGCCCAGATCACACGGCCCAAAGTCTCTATGTGTGTCTGAACGGGCCTCAAAGGTCTCTATCTATATCACTGTCTAAGTGATATGAATAACTATTCGAGTATCTGGGTACTAGTTTAGTATAACATAACTACACTTTCTTATTTTCATTAAAAACTGATTTCATTCAAAAACTACTTTGTATGCTAAAATTTCTCTTTTCAAGCAATTTATCAAAATCTGAAAATTTTATGCAAGCTAAAACTGAAAATATTTGTATTATTTGAATTAATCCAAGACAACATTTAAAATGACATTTCTAAATACTTTAAGAAATCATTGAGTCAAATGACTATGAAAACTTTAAATATCAATGCTTCCACACTTTCTCTAAATTTACAAAATATAACTTTCTAAAAAAAAACTAAAATGTACTTCAAATATAAAATCTGATTTTTCTTTTCTAAATGTTATATCTTTGTTCAAAACTAATTTTTAAAAACTAAAATTCATGTCTACAACCATTTTGAAAACTAGCTTTGAAATATCTTAATAATTAAAAGTAAGTATAACAAATGGGTCTATTTACCCTCAAGAAATACTATAGAAACTAACTTGAATTCTTTTAAATTCGCTAAAATTCTCAGTAATTCTATAAAATGCTAAATAAACATAACTAAGTAAATACTAAAACATATTTCTAATTATCCAGAAAATAAATCTTCTACTCTTTCTAAAACTTTCTAAAATATCCATAAAATAAAATACTTTCCATCTCACTATAAACCATAATTTATATTTTTATCTCAAAATCTCATATATCATACTTTAACTGAAATCTTTTTGGCTATTCTAAATTTTTCATAATTCTGCATTCAGGTCCCTGAAAATTCTGGAACAGCTTTCTAAATTTGTAATTCAACCCCTGCTGTTGGGCAGTTTTATAATTTGATATTGTCACCCCTGCAGCATTAATATCTAATTTCCAAAATTTTTTTTTAATTTGCTATTATTTTGAAGATAAAATCACTTATCATTTTGTAACTCAAAAACACCATTTCTTCAACATATGTATTTATTTAAAGAAAATAACCCAATACCTCAATTTTCTATACTAATTCATTTAATTATAAATGTCTCTTTTCCCATTATAAACAAAACTTTCTACTTTCCACCAACATATAGCATACACTCATTCTGCAACTTTCACCTTAATTTTATTTTTCTCTTGTACTCAAACTTATCGAAACAACATTTACTATATATTCAAAAACTAATCTACTAGCACTACCCATAACCATCCTTCTATCCAAAATCTAATACTTTACACACACTTATTTTCAAAATACATAAATCACCATAATCTATTCTGAAAACCTTTAATATAACTCAATTAATTAAACTAATTACTTAAATCATATGAAAAACCATAAATTTAACATACTTTAATATAATATGAAATACTCAAAACATAATCCACTCACTAATTGGGTTGCACAACTCGGTTAGCTCGGATTTGATTCCAAAATCAACATTCCGCCTATCCGGCCACATTCCTCAACAAGAATTAATCATTCCTTGTCCTAACATCATAAAAGAGCTCATCACATCATATTCAATTAGTAATCAACTTGAATATTTAAAATTCTCAATATTCAACTTCATATCTTAATCCAATCAATCCTAGTTAATTGTATTTCTACACTTCTTATACAGAGTAGTTCTTATTCTCTGATTTTTAATAAATAATTGACTTGTCAGAATGGTCTAAAATTTTATACAGACCTTCTACACATACATATCTAATAACATATAAAATTTCATAGCATTCCAAGTTCATTAAGTACCTCAAAATCTTCATGTTTCTAGATACAAAAATTCTGTAAATTCATTTCTAGAACTGACCTCTCCATATTCCAAAATACATGATAATTCATACTAAATTCATAAAATCACAAAACTCTCTAGATATAAACTAGACATACATACAAACTCATATCCCAAATTTCATAATTTTTGAAGACCTCTAAGTACCTCAAATAATTTACCCAAAACTGATTTTCTGCAGAAAAACTGAATTTCTAGTAGTAAATAGTAAATTTCGAAAATTCATATAAAATTGTATACTCAACATTTTTCAATGATTCTAACTTTAAACAAATCCTTATGATGTCTATTTTAACATATATAAATTTGAGAATCAGATTCAAATCCAATAAATTACAGAAATTTTCGGAATTACTACTGTTCACAAAACCCTAAATTTAATTTCAACATCTTAAACCTTCAAATTCACCAAGACAAACCATAAACATCAAGAAAATGATCAATTACCTTAAATAAGACTTCAATTCCATCTTGATCTTCCTTCTATCTCTCTAGTTTCTCTCTCTAAAAACTCTAAAACATCCAAACATCTCCTTTAATTTCAATCCTCTTGCATGAAAAATACAAAAATAACTTAATATTGTCTTGGAATTATAAAAATTATCTGGTTTTTCTCTTCACACAAGCCTCAATTTGGTTTTCCCCCATTCTTCTCTCTTCTCTCGGTCTCTCCCCTCTCTTTTCTGGATTTTTCTTTTATTTTTCCTATCTAATATAAATGCAAAAAAAAAAAATGAGAGGATGGGCTGGGCTTTGGTTAATGTTGTATGGGCTAATTATGAAATTCAAATAGCTTGGACTTTTTGTAAATGGGCCCAAAAAAATTGGGTCGTTTCAATTAATGTGGACGTTGATACAAATACTAATATTTTGCTAAGTTAGCTTAATGCCAAACTTGAGAGAAGGGCAAAAAAATTGACTGAGCAAGTGGAAAGTGACTTTGGTGCAATTTGCAAACAGTACAATATTAATTGTAAAGAACAATCACTACAATACAACATAAGCATACTTCGGGTAAAAAAGAATAAATTATTATTATAATTATTATCATTTTTATTATTACTATTATTTCTATTATTATTATTGTGAACCATCTTAATATGATATTAATAATAAAAGATGAAAACAAAAATTAGAGATTCGTTGTATGAAATACTTTAAATATTGATATTACAAAAACAAAATATTACATTGCTCTATATATTGCTTCAAACTAGCGTATTAGTCATAAAAATTTATTTACATTTTTTTTTACACTATATGATTGTGTTGCCAATAATATCCTCAAGAATCTACATGTGATTTCAATCCTTTGCAATTATTTATGCCTCTGTCGCTCAAGAAGTTTTGCAATAATTTAGGCTTTTGGAATAGAAAAAATAAAAATTTGCGCTTAGAGAATGTAAAAAATAATAAATAATAAATATAATAATATTAACTGAGACAATGCCTTTAATTTATCCCAAAAAAAGTTGCAATATATGTTTATTAATGACATTGGAGAAATTTCATAACCCCTTCTTTTGGACAAAGTTCAGTCTGCCCCCTGCTTTTGGATATGTAACATAGACACCCCCAGATTCCAGCTGCTGTTAAGAAATGTGTTATCTAACATAGATTCTCACCTAAAAAGACATAATTACCCTTACTTCTCTTATCCATCGACAACCTAATTACGTGAAGCTTCCTTTTATGCAAATAAAAACAAAAACAAAAAGGTTTGTTGACATGTTGGAAAGAGAGAAGAATAAAAATACAAAATACAAAACTAATAAAAAAATAAGTGTCAGACTAATGTAGCATAACATTCTCACTTAAATCCAGACACTTCTTGCTAACCTTTCATCTAAGCTTATCCAATGGTTGGAGAAAGCTTGAAAATGAAAACATTGCATATCACCCACACCCGATTGTTTCACGCCCTAAACAATTCATCTCCACCCCCATTGCAGCTAGGGGTGACAATTTTCGACATGACACGCGAATATGACTTGACACGATATGGATTTATGCGGATTTAGATTTTGGCATATTCGTGTCGGAGATGTCAACCTGTTTAATAATCGTGTCGTGTTCGGATTGAGAGTCTTCAACACGCGAACACGATTATGACACGACACGATTATGACACGAGTAACACAAATAACACGAATACATAATATACACGATTAACATGAATATTGACACGATTACAAAATAATATTAAATTTAAAAAGATTAAACTTAAAATTATAGTTTTAGACATTTTAGTCCATACATGTATCTAAATTTTAAAATAAAAATAGAATTTTAAAACCTAATAAATTTTAAAACTTAAGATATTTTTGTCATTTAACAAAAATTAGAAACCTAATTCTGTAACGTGTCATAATCGTGTTAATAGGTCATAATCGTGTAAACGTGTCTTAATCGTGTTAGACGGATCGTGTTTGTGTTTAACACGAACACGACCCGTTTATTATTCGTGTTAGCGTGTCGTGTCGTGTTACTCGTTTAATAATCGTGTCGCATTTGTATTGAGTCTTAGTGACACGAAAAATAAATGGATTGTGTTCGTATCATGTCAATATTTATCATATCACAACTCGACACGACACAAACACGATTTACGAACACGAATTGCCACCCCTAACTACAACTGTGAGCACTGCTGTGGCCCGCAGCCATCTGCACCACTACTATTTCCTTCTCCTCTTATTGTACAACCTCCTCATCCTTTGTTTTCTTTTTCTTTTTTTATTTTTTCCCTTCTATCTCTTGTTCATCTTCTTCCTTTCTCCCTCTCATTTAATTTTATTTGGTCCCTTCTCTCTCCTAAAATCCCATTTCAGCATCAACAAACCCAAGTCCCAAACTCAAAACCCATCAAAAAATCAAATAAAAAGAAACATATATTAAACAAATAAAAATAAATTGAGTGTTTAATTCATAGTTGGATCAAAAATCAAATCAAAAACCATAAACAAATCAAATAAGAGAGCAAAAATGTGGAGATCAGAGGTCTGGATGGTGTCGCACTTGCCTTGGAGATTGGATAGGACTGAGGCAGCAGCGGAGGAGACGGAATGCTAGAGGTAGAAGCGAAGGTGACGAGGGCGAAGAGAAGGCAGATGAAGTAATAAAGGGGGACTGTGGTGGTGGTTATGAGAAGAGAAGAAGAAGATGGAAATAGGAAAAAAGATTGTGAATAGAGAGAAATGAGAGAGAGAGAGGGAGAGAGAGAGGAGTGAATTATTTATATTATTTTTTACTAGATTTTTTTTAACTCATATTGATTTTGTTTTTAGTTTTATGAAACTGATTGCATATACAGAGCCTTGCAATGAATATGTCAAGAGCTATGCAACTTTGAGATGGAGGATGTGTCTGCTGCTTTTCATTTTACTCAAACATTACGTGCAGGATCAGTCCTATAAGTAGTGTTTGTTTCAATTACTTAATATTTTTTAGATTTAAATATTTTTTAAAATTTAATTTATATTACTTAATATAATGTTTGTTTGTTTTATTAGATACCACTTAAAAAAAGTGATAAGAAAATATTTTACTCTTAATATAACTTTTTTTACGCTTGTTAAAATATAAAAATGTTTATATTTATATTTATGAAATCTTTTAAAAATTAAATAGTTAATAAAATTAAATCAAAATTTTTTATTTAAATAATTAATATTATATTTCTTACAACCTTTAAAAAATAATTATTAACTAAAATTAAATAAAAATTCTTTTTCATTTAAATAGTTAAAATTATATTATATAAACTCATATGATATTGTTGTATAACTACAATATCATTAATATTATTAATTTTTAAAATTCACTCCTCCACATAGATCAAGTTTAACCCATATCAATTTGTATAAAAAAAAAAAAATTCTAAGAGAAGTATCTATCCATTACATTTTGAGGACCATATTTTAAATCATAAAAAATTAATTTATTAATTAAAGTGTTTTCCATTTCATAAACTTAAAAAGAAAAAAACTAATATAATCATTTAACTAACAATATTAAGTATTAATTTTTTACTTTAAATTTACACTATTAAATAAAATAAAATGTCCTTAACAATATAATAAATAACTTTTGAAGTTTCAATAAAATTGTCCTTATAATATGTAATAAAATTCTATCAAATAAAGTGTCTATTTGAAAACTTGCTATTTATAATGATATCAAATTTTTTAATAGTTATTATTCAACATATTATTAGCTAATTAATTTGAAATATTAACAGAAATAAATGAAAGTTTAGCAATTATAAAAATATTTATCATATTTTGAATATGATAGTTATAAATATAGTAATAAATAATATGACAATTTGATAATAAATACTAAAACAAACACAAATATACTAAAAAATGTACTTTTAATAAATTAAAATAACATTCATAAATATAAATTTGATAAATTTTATATTATTTTAATATGTAGAAATATTTATGGAATAAAATTTTTAACACCTTATTTAGACAATAATGATTAGAAAATTTGATAAAATTTATATTATTTTAATATATAGGGATATTTATGAAATAAAATTTTTAACATCTCATTTAAACAATATTGATTAGAAAAAGTGATAATTTTTTACTTTTTCACTTAAGTGATTAATCACATAAAATAAGTGATAAATGAAAAAACAGGCAAAAATGTTAAGATTGAAATCTAAACACTTTAAGTATTAAATGATAAGTGGAAGAAAACAAACTACTCCTAAGAAATATGAACTAACGTCTGAGGTACTATTATCCAAACATACAAAGAAAGGCGATTCGATGCCCAAGGTACTATTACTCGAATTCACTAGGAAAGATTCCTAGCATAATGTGATAGTTGACCAAGACCTTTATTTATTTTCTCTATTTAAAGTGCTAGAGCAATCATGGGCAGGCGGTACCTAAGGTAGGGTTACCTTAAACTTAAAAGGCGGACTGGCGCCCAAGGTACTATTATCAAAATTCACCAGGAAATGCGATCCGAAGCTTGAGGTACTATTACCCGAATTCACTAGGAAATATTCTCAGAACAATATGATGGGTCGACTAAGATGTTGATTTATTTTCTCCATTTGAAATGTTGGCACAACCATAGGCATGTGATGCCTAACCCTTTATTTTCGCCATTGTAAGATTCATCTAAGATAAAGTTACCTTCTATTTGAATGATTCGTTGTATGAGGTTTTCCATGTCATGTATCTAGCCAACCAGGGACCTTGTATAGGATCACCAATTGAAATGATAATATGATGGATAGGCATTTGGTGTCTAATGAATAGTTATCTTATATTTCAATAAATCACCATGAAGGATATTTACTCCAATACATATGACCAACCAAGGCTTCTTTTTGTTATCTCCATTTGCAATGCTGGCGTAACTATAAGGCATGTGATGCCTAACGTATAATTGCATTATATTTTCACCATTGTAATATTCATCTAACATGAGGCTACTTTCTAAATGAACAGTTTGTCATTTGAGGCTTTCCATGTAATACATCTGATCGACTAGGGCCGTTATATATGATCACCACCTAGAATGCTATCATAATGGATGACTATCTGGTGCCTACAGTACAACTATTCAATATTTGAATAGATTGCTGGGAAAGATAATTAAGTTGGTGTGCTTCGTCAGCCAAAGTCCCTCTATTCGAGATCATCGTTTGAGATGGCAATTCTATTGGCAGGTGCACAATATCTAAGGTATACCAATTTATCTACCATCTAGTTGACCAAGCTTTTATCTGGGAATAGATAAAGATGTGATGTGAATATAAAGGTACAAGAACAATCAAAGTACTCCAAACAAAATTCAAATAAATGATGAAGGCTACATTATATGAGTTCAATTCTCCAAACACAACAACATAAAGTCGTATTCTTCGAAAATAATCAAAAGAAAGAAGATGAGTCATTGCAACGATAGAAGATCAAATCTCCTTATCAACCCAAAATCTGCCACAAGTATTATTGGTACTACCAGCTTTATAAGTACCACTAATTTCTCAACGCCATCAGCTCTATTAGTATCATCAATTTCATTAACAGCGCCAACCCTATCAATGCCACACATTCCATTGGATATTGTTGAGCACCATAGCCTTCAAAACTGACATTAGACTCTTCATTAACCTTTTCAAGTGGGAAAAACAATCACAAAAGACATACTCAAATGAGGAAGGATGAGACAAATACAAATCTTTATCATTAATTCATAAGAAGGAAGAAATATCAAACCCTTCATACATTCAATGGTATGAGGTTGGATTTTGTGAAAACTCCACATATGAAGACTTCATCTAAATCTTAGTCAACTAGAGGGATTTCAAGAATAGTATATTTGTGCTACTTATTCGTGCCTTGCAGCCAGTCGCATCTTTTTCTCCAAAAGTCACTTCAATAATTAATGGCACAATAGAAAAAAATAATTAAGTTTTGTGTTGAAATTAGAAGGTCGAACTCGGATTTGGTTGACAAGCCAAAAGGTTAAGCTAAATTGCCTGCACTCTAGTAGATCAAAGATGTCGACAAAGTGGTTTTCTCCTCTTCTCCAATTATATTGGTATTTTCTCCTTGTACAACTTCTCTCTTTATGGCTATAACTTGGAAGGATTTTTGGTACAAGCTTCCCCTTTACAATTTTTGTTGCTTATTTTCCTCTAGTATTCTAAAGTAACACAATGACAAATTCAATTACAATCTTGCTTTCCTTGCTAAAGATAAGTTAACACAAAAAAGCACAATAAGAACTATCAAGCAAATAATGAGAATTGTTAGTATTTGAATCAACTTTGAAGAAAAGAACACAATCAAGATTATGGTACTAATGCATATAGAGTATTGCTTAAAGTATGTATTCTTCAAAGAGTCAAGTCTCAAGCCAAATGCCAATGCTTTGACTTGGAACTTTGGGTGCTAGTTGTTGGATGAAAAACTGGGATAACCAGTAAGATTAATACTTGAAGCCATGTCATCAAGAAGTAGTAATTTTCTTTATTTCAAAAGAATATATATTTTCTATCCTAAGTGGTGGCTTGATTTTTGGTCGACGAAGACTTTACTCTCACTCTCAATGTTAAGATCTTTTGGTTGACCAGATAATTCTATAATGAACGCCCAACTTGGTCGACAATTTACATGTAATCAATTTCACCATAAGAGGTGTTGCTGGAAGAAAATTAATAGAATAATAAAGGGTAAAGCTTCTCTCTAGGTGTTCTCCAAGTAAGATGCATCTTGTCTAATTGTCTCACCAATTCCCTTACAAGATTCCAAGTGTCTCCTAAAAGAACCTTTTTGTTCTCCAAGTGTCTCCGTGGGTTTTAGCTAGGTGTGATCACCAACTCCTTTGCATGTAATAAGGTGTCACTCCTATATCATGCATGGTAACACCTATGCAAGAATTACTCCTATAAATAGGCTCCTTTGCTTCAAATCAAGGTTTAAGAACTCTCTAACTCCCAAAAAAATTTACACCTCTCTCTCTCTCTCTCTCTCTCTCTCTCTCTCATCTCTCCCTGGTCGACTAGATATTTCTCTCCGTATTTCGATCTTTGACTTGATCATTAGAGGATTATGGCTGGTAACACCACTGGCACCTCTGACCTTTGTTTTCTCTTTGTGTCCAGATCATTTACACCACTAGAACCTCAATTGACCAAATTACAGCAACCATCTTGATGAACATGTGACCCAAAATTCTCTGCTTTCACCCTCCTTCTCTATTTTCCTCATTTTTCCTCTTGTTAAGTTAGATCTTCCACAACAAATACAAATTTTATTGGTGAGTTGGAGTTCAACCGATTTTCGACATCAATAATATGTTAGATCATAGAAAAGGATGTCAATAGAAATCTGAACCCTATAGCTCATTGATAGGAAATTTTGTCAAGTACATATTGCAAAATTGAAAGGCTTGACTTTAAAAAATTAAAAAGGAAGTTAAGAAAATTATTATTATGCCAGAAAATTTTGTCAATGGAAATCTGAACCATATAGTTCGCTGATAGGAAATTTTGTCAGGCTGGCTTAGTGCCAGATGTAACATATTGGAAAAATGAAAAGCTTGACTTTACACAATTAAAAAGGAAGTTAGGAAAATTTTTATTATGCTAGAAAATTTGTCAATAGAAATCTGAACCATATAGGTCGTTGATATGAAATTTTATCAAGCTAGCTTAGTGCCAAATATTACATATTGGAAAAATGAAAAGCTTGACTTTAAACAAATAAAAAGGATGATAAGAAATTTTTTATTATGCTGGAAAATTTTGTCCAGAAAATTTTGTCAATAGCAATCTGAACCATATAAGTCATTGATATGAAATTTTGTCAAGCTAGCTTAGTGCCAAACGTTACATTTTGGAAAAATGAAAGGCTTGACTTTAAACAATTAAAAAAGATGTTAACTTTTATTATGCTAGAAAGGTATGGGAATGGAAATATGAACCGTCAATATAGTTGTTAATAGAAATACAATTGTTTGTTTAGAAATTTGGATGGCCCAAATTTTCTATATAAACGATGAAGAATGTCGGTTCAGGCTTGCCTTCCTGCAATCATCGGGTTCTGGTTTCTCATGGATCTTGAAAACAAAGGACACTAGCTATCAGTAAGTGCGCTAGTGGGAGTGCCAATGTGGTCACTCTAATACTTAAGTCAATATCTGAATAAGTATAAAACAACTGAAAATAAGCTAGCTTGAACTGAAATGAGTGAATTAGATAAGCTTACTTAAGCTTAACCCCCTTAGCTTACTGTTGGAGGTGGTATTTAAAGGTGGGGGAGGTTGTTTGAAACTAAAATCTTGAAGTTGTAGACTGTTGGTTGATTTTTAAGATGACTTTGACAACTAGCATGCACTGGACCATAATTTATTGAGATAATCATGGCATAAGTGGTGTATCCCTATAGAATTAAACCTTATCATGCTCCATTTCCCCCGATCTTAGGGATTCTGATATGTGAATGCCACCTGTCTGCCATGTGGTGTTTATGACATGTATCCCAATATTTGAGCCATGACTAATAGGAGATAGAATAAAAGTTTCAATGACAATGGTCATACGAATAGGCCATGTCAATGAACCAGGATTCACTCAATCACCATGAAGATGATCAACTACAGTTCTATCGGGAATGTATTCATATACAAGGAGAAGACCCTGCTGAAAGTGACATGATGAGCAACCATAAAGGGAAACAAGATTTTTGTGGTGCAAATGTGTGAGGATTTTAATTTCATTGTTGAACTGTTTAACCCTTGTGTAATTGTACTCATGTAGGCGCTTATATATATAGTAATTTCTTTTCTTCCTTTCTCTAACACATATAGTAAATGAAAAGAAGCATATGATGTCGCTTATATTCATACCATAGCATACCGTTCCAAAGCCCTCCAACTCCAAGTGTTAGAAGTTTAAAAAGCTTAAGAGTTTCTTTAGGAATTAAAGTCCAAGTTAAATATAGGATTAGAGTTTATATTCCTAATTAATTTAGAAGTCATGTTAATATTAAGGATTAACATTTCTAGTTAGTTTTGAATTAGGATTAATTATTTGGTTTATTTTAGAAAATTAGTATTCATGGTTCGAGTAGGATTAGAATTGAGTCTACTACATTAGTCCTTGTAATTTGTCAATTTCAGTAAGAAGAAATAGGAAGAATAAGAAGAATAAGAAGAGTAGTTAAGAGTTCACAATTTAATTTCTTCTTAATTATATTCTTGCGTTAGTTGGTTTTTTGGTTGAGTAATTGTTCTCTAACAAAGTGGTATTAGAGTAAGTCAAATTCCAACAAAGTGGTATCAAAGCTAGGTTCGAAGTCTTGGGAGGAGCAATCTTAGAGCTAGGATGAAAAATCTCGGGCTAACCTATCAAAGCTAGGTTGGAAGATCCTAGAAGAAGCCATCGAAGTTAGGTTGGAAGATTCTAGGAGGAGCCATTAGAACTAGGCACAGTGTAAAGATCCAAAAAAAGACCTATGAGAGAAACGGGTGTAAAGAGAGAGCAAGATAGAGTCGAGCCAAGAAGGGTTTCAAAGTCTATCAAAGCAAAGTTGTTAGAGCTAGGAAGAGCCTACCAGAGTTGGTCGAGCTAGTTAGAGCTTGTCAAAGTTGCCAAGAAGGTAAAGTTAAAGTTGCTAGGAAGGCAGAGTCAAGAAAATGATTGAAGATGGATCAAGAAATTATCATATTTGATGGAAACAAGTACAACTTTGAGTATTAGAGAACCCAAAGGCAAGCCAATTTTGAATATAAAGGTGTATAGGAGATTGAAAATCAAGGTTTTGAAGTATCGGCAAAACAAGCAACGTCAACGCAAGAACAAAAGGAAATTTTTGAAAAGATAGATTAGCATGAGTCGTTTTGAATAGGTGTTTAGGAATTTTTGTTATGGATTCTATGTATGGGAAACTTCGTGTTTTAATAGAAACTAAAAAGGCCAGCTAAAAAGTTTTAGGATTATTTGATGAACACCTACAATGGTGTTAAAGAAGAAAAATTTGAGAAAGAAAAAGATGAGCTTCTTTTGAATAAAGAAGGAAAACAAGATAATTTTGAAGTGAATATTGAAGAGAGTTGTCAAGAAAAATTTACAGAAAATTAGAGACAATTCAAAAAGAAGTTATAGAAAAATTTTCATCACAATTTGTCGTCTTCAAGGAACATTCACTGTCAGCCGTCATCACAGTCCGACTGGAGACTGAATTCTCACCTCAACCACCATTGGATGGATCATACTAAGGTACTATTGATGTACCAATACATCAATTTTCAAATTTGTGTAAAAGTTGTAAATGAATGTGTAAAAGTTGTAAATCAATATATAAAAGTTGTAAATACAATTTTATATACTTAGTTACAATTTTTTTAAAAGAGTGTGTAAAAATTATAAATGAGTTTATAAAAGTTGTGTGTAAAGTTGTAAATAAATTTGTAAAAGTTGTAAATATAACTTTTACACATTAATTTACAATTTTTATACACTCATTTATTACTTTTACACATTTATTTATAATTTTTACACAATTTAAAAGAGTGCAGCATCGATACATCAGTAGTACCGTAGCTACACCCCCATTGGATAGATCGAGATGCGCTCAACAAACTATCCTTCTTTGCCGATGTCAAATTTCCACGAGATCACCTCCAAAAATCCAAATAAAGTTTCTTATACACTAGTTTGCCATTGCATTATAATGTTTTATAAATATTATATATGCATCTGCAAATTAAATTCCCTGCTGGTGGGTTGTTTTTTAACTTAATAGTTTTTAACAGTTTCTCTACTTTAGTGTATAAGAGGGGTTTTGCATGATACATTAGATGTAGTGTACATCAATTTTTAAATTTGTATAAAAGTTATAAATGGGTATAAAAATTATAAATAAGTATATAAAAGTTGTAAACGAGTATATAAAAGCTGTAAAGTTGGTAAATGAGTATATAAAAGTTATAAAGTTGTAAATGAGTATATAATTTACAACTTTTATATACTCATTTATAACTTTTATACAATTTTAAAAATTGATGTATCAATACATCAAATGTATTGTAGTGTAACCTGTATAAGAACAGTTGCTTGCAACAATTATTACAGTTTATGTTGTAATGGAGCATCTCTAGTCTTCAAACTTGTAATAATTTGTTAACTTCAAAAAAAACAATACTATTCAAATACTCAATATCAATAATACAGGGAACCGAAGGGTAAGCCAAAAGAACGTATCAACTATACAGAGAACTGAAGAGCAAGCCAAAAGAAAGAAACATAATATGTGGTTTAGGGCTACATTGAGTTTAGTCTTCCAAGTAAAGCGAACATTCAATTCCTATGTCCCCTTCTCTTAAGAAATTTCGATTGCCGCTCAATGGACTTCACAATCCAATCATGCCTTCTTGTGGAGAAGGCTACAAGAACGACTACAATCATTAGTCCACTTCCATATCCTATTAGAACTGGTTTCCAACCAAATCCAAAAGGAGAAACTGAGCTTCCTTCATCTTTATCATGTGGTGCCTCAAAAATTTCACGAACTTTTGACAGCGGCTTTCCACACAATTCTGGATTCCCAACAAAAGAGCTATTCTCAAATGTATCAAATTGTTTTCCTTGTGGTATGGGTCCCGTGAGATGATTATATGAGACATCAAGGAATCCAAGGAATGTGAGGTTTGCTAGTTGTTGCGGAATCTCTCCTAAAAGGTTGTTTTTAGAGAGGTCCAATGATTCTACCTGTGTTAGGTTGCCCAAAGATGATGGGATGCAACCTTGGAGATTATTGTTGGAGATGTTGTGAATGTGAAGCCCTTGTAATGTGGCAATTGATGCTGGAACCTCTCCGTTGAATCTATTGCTTGAGAGAATTATGGTTGTTAGGGTATTTGAGATCTTAGGATACTCCATGTGCAGTCCTTTGTTACTCATTTTCAAAGAGTAGTAAAACTTCGAGATTAATGACAAATCAAGATGTACAATGAACGACCCATATATTGCACGAAAAAAATTGACTACAACTTGCTTTTGAGACAAATCATCTCGCATGTATACTAGCTCGCTTGCCTTGTCAATTTTCATGGCATTCCAACTCTCAAAGTATTTTGGTGGAAGATTACCTGTAAATTCATTTTTGGACAAATCAATGATACGTAGTTTATGAAACCCAACATCAGTTTCAAGTTGCGTTATCACACCATGTAATTTGTTGGATTGCAGAATGAGAACCTGTAAGTCTGGAAGACTTCCTGATGTAGGACATATTAGAAATAAATTAGGGATTTTGATTTTGATTTTGATTTTAGGGATTTTAATAAATTAGGGATTCTGACTATTATTAGGGATTTTGACTTCCTTAATTGGGAGTAATCCTAATTTGAGTTATTTTCCTAATTAATAGTTTACTATTTTATCTAGGATTTAAATTTTGATATTTTCTTGTTTAGTTGGAATAGATTCTATTTCCTAATAGATTCTATTTCCTAGTTAAGTTATGATTGTCGGCACTATAAATAAGTGTCTTTAGTTATTTTATTTCTTAGACTTGGTTGTTATTGATTTTTTGATCTTTTAGTAAAAAGATTGTCTCCTCCCTCAATTTCATTTTATTTCTCCCTAAATTTCTTCTATTGATTCTCCCCCTTCCTCTGTCTACATCTCCCTCCCTTTCTTTAAATTTGAGGAACCCCGTTCCTCATCAATTGGTATCAGAGCGTGGTTTTAATCCCCTCTTATACTATTTATCCTTTAATTTTGTGTTCAACCTACAAACCCTAAACCTTCTACTACCATTAACTTACTTTACCCCCAATCTCATCTTCTATCACCCCTTAAAAAAAAAAAAAGAGTAACTGTTCATCGTGGTACTGTTCACCAAATTTACTGTTCACCGCAACCACTATCATACTCTTCTTGTCGATATCTACAATGTGTCCTTCATTATAAACTTCAATACTCTCAATGATACAAGCCTCAGAAAATAGGAAAACATTAGGATAGATGCTTTGGAAAATAAAGTGGAAAATAGAATGACAAAAATATTAGCAGCTTTAAAAGCCTTACAAACTTCCGTTCTCACAAAACAAGACTCTAATTTGGAGTCATCTACCAAACATAGGACTCAAGGGATTTTGGGTGCAATTCCTAAGAACCATGAGGATTAATATGATAATTCTAGTGGAGATGATGAAGCAAGTGAGATTGATCTTGACGATGGGCATGAATCTAGAGGTGATATTAAGATCGAGGACATAATGAATTCTAATGATGATGTGGAGCCTACATGTGAAGAATCTCATGAAATCATTCAAGAAATTGATTTCATAAGTTGTGATTCATATTTGGGTTCTTCTACTCCTATCATTGTGTCAACGATGAAGTCTTCTATTGGGTCAACGATGAAGTCTTCCATGGTGATTATTGTTTCTCCACCAATATCGAAGGCCGCTAAAGCATCAATAATTTTTCTATCATACGTGCTTCCCATATTGGATCGTCATGAAGCGAATATATGGATTGATGACTTTCCAATAATCGTGCAAGGCAAGACGTGGCGTTTCCTTGTGTATTGAAAATTTCCTCATTGACAACTCGCTAGGAGTCGAGTTCTTTCAAGCGGAGGAGAATTGATGTAGGACATATTATGAATAAATTAGGGATTTTGATTTTGATTTTAGGGATTTTAATAAATTAGGGATTTTGACTATTATTAGGGATTTTGACTTTCTAAATTGGGAGTAATCCTAATTTGAATTATTTTCTTAATTAATAGTTTACTATTTTATCTAGAATTTAAATTTTGATATTTTCTTGTTTAGTTGGAATTAGATTCTATTTCCTAATAGATTCTATTTCCTAGTTAAGTTATGATTGTCGGCACTATAAATAAGTGTCTTTAGTTATTTTATTTCTTAAACTTGGTTGTTATTAGTTTTTTGATCTTTTAGTAAAAAAATTATCTCCTCCCTCAATTTCATTCTATTTCTCCCTAAATTTTTTCTATTGTTTCTCCCCTTTCCTCTGTCTACATCTCCCTCCCTTTCTTTAAATTTGAGGAACCCCATTCCTCGTCACTTCCCAACCAAATGGGAAAAGTATCATTGATTTGATTATTTCCAAGATCGAGAAATTCCAGCTTTCTACAATTTGCCAGTGATCTTGGAATTCTCCCATGTAATAGATTGTCGCTTAAATCAATCATCCTCAAATTTGTTTCCTTCGTGAATGTTTCAGGAATACTCCCATGAAAGTAGTTGTTCTGTAATCCTAACACCGATAAGACTCCACTGAAATTTCCCAAACATTGAGGAAGTACACCGCTCAAGTTGTTATGAGACAAATCGAGAACACGAAGATCATTCAAGTGGCATATCTGTAATCGAATGTCGCCAATCAGCTTATTGTTTGATGCTCGGTAGAAAATGGTAGACACGGGAGGAACTGGGAGCAACGCTCGTAGTTTATTAGAGCTTAGGTCTAAAAGGGTCAGTTGAGTCCAAGGAAGAACAATAAGATTTTGGTCAAAACCTGCAAAACGACTGTAAGAAAGGTTCAAGATTGCTAACGTGCCTACACTTACATTTAAGAACCATCCAGGTATTCTCCCAGTTATCTTGTTAGAGGAAAGGTCGAGGGCCACCATTTGGTCTTGATTTTGTAGGAACTTTGGGAAACTTCTCAGGTCACATGAGCCCAATCCTATAACCTTCAGTTTTTGAAGACAGTGTTGATGGTGTTTTTGGTGACCAACGATAAATTGTTTGATGAGAGAGCTAACATATCTAAGCTCTTGAGCTTATGAAGGAACAATTCTAGTTCTATTGTACCACTCAAATTATTAGAGAAAAGGATTAGATGTTTAAGATTCTTGAGTGCGAAGATTGAGCTAGGAATAGAGCCTTGTAATTGATTTGATGAGAGATCCAGAACATTCAACTGGGTTAGGTTCCCAATTTGAGGTGGGATAGAAGTTAGTTGATTAGACATGAGAATCAGGGTTGAAAGTTGATTGAGGTTCGTGAGCCAATATTGGATTGGACCAGTTAACTGGTTATGACTCATTTTCAGTTCAGTAAGTTGTGTCAAGTTTCTAAGCCGAAAGGGAAGCTCACCGACTAAGTCAAGGCCGGAAAGACCTAAATAAGTGAGCTTGGTTTGCTTAGCGATCCAAGAAAAAGAACTAGAATTTATGCCCGAAAAATTATTAAAAGAAAATTGCAGATAACTGAGCTGTGTAAGATTTCCAAGTAACACAAACCAGTTAAAATTTACATAGCAAGAGAACGTGGTAAGCAACACAAACCTACAAACTCTCATAAAATTATTAAAAGAATTCTCGGTAAAACTAGTTAATTTGATTTTCTTTTTATATTTAATACTAGAAAAGGGAATCAGGTACAATACAATAAGCGACAATAAGAACAAAATAAGTAGTTACATATGATAAAGTTCAAAATTTTGTTTTAATAATTTATGAAAACCCGAAATTAAATACAAGAATTAATGATTTTAGCTACTCCCCTTCTTGACTTTTATAAGAAGTTTAATAATTGAAATTATTTTCTCCAACATTTGGGTAACTCCATAATTCTTGCGACAATTAGGTAGGAGTTTTTTTTTTTTTCCTTTTTCTTTTTCTTTTTCTTTTTCTTTTCTGCTGGGCAAGCCTAGTAGAGAAATTGGGTTGCTTTTCTAGGAAGCTTGTAAGAAAAATAAGCTGCTCATAACATCAATTATTATTATTGTTATTATTGAATTTTGAAAAAGTTATTGAACGAATTGGTTATTGATCAAGGTTATGGCATTTTATGGCGAGTTTAAATACTCATGTTTAGAATAGATTCTTATCCTAATTTATCTGAGTTTTAATTAGGTATAGTTGAGCTCAAATCAATCAATAATATTACCCTTGATAGAACTTTAACTTTATAAGACTGAATAAAAGATGATTTCTTCATATTTTAAATATAGGGATGTTCTCCTAATGTATTTCTGTCTTAAGCTTTTAAAGTTTTAAAGGAACGAAATCTTTACAATATTACATGCGTAAGATTTATTTACATAATTGTTTCCCTAATAAATAATGAAGCCTCGTTTTTTTTACTTAGAAAAGAAAACTACAAAATAATCTCAATAGCATTTACTGTAAAATTTAAACAAAAATATTAACTTATCATTATCAACAAAACACCGCTGAGACATATATATGAAGCAAAACAGTGAATAGCTGTGAAAATAGTAATGATAACTGTGCAAGACACATCTTTTTCCTTGTCAATATTGAATGCCATGTGGAGTTAAATTGATATCGCAAATTATGGAATTCATAAGTGATGGGCCACGTCCGTCCTTTACTTCTCGCATAGTCACTATGCAATTCTTCTTAATTCTCGCTTGAAGCTGGCAAGAGTATTGTCAAGCTGGCCTAGTGCCAGACTTTGCTGCAAACAGAAAGTTATTTTGGTACACGAAACGATAATGTTAGAAAATTTTTATTATGCTGGAAAGGGATGGGAATGGAAATCTGAATCATTAATGTTGTCGTAATTAAAGACTAATGCAAATATTTTGTCAAGTTAGCGTCGTGCTAAGCATAAGATCAGGGCAAAGACTTGACTGAACAAGCAGAAAGTGACGTTGGTGCAAACGATACAATGTTGCAGAGAGAATTTTTTATCGCACGGAAATGTATTGGATCCATTAATATGAGTCCTCAATGAAATATTTTGAGAAGCTAGTTTACTGCGAAACGTAAGAGACGGGCAAAAGACTTGACTCAATGTTGTTGGCGTGTTGACAAAATAATGTTGGGCCTGTTTCAAGTGGTGTATGAATTTTACCACCCCTGCCATTCGGGGTGCGGTAGCTGAACCCGAGGTTGCCCAGTCGGGTCCGGGCCGGCCCTACTCGGTTCCCGGGGATGGGACAACCGGGTTTATAGAACCAAGTACAACTTCTAATTTTCAAACTTTTTTTCTTTTCTGTTCATTAGTAAGACTTGAATCCAATTCTATGTAATTCCATTTTAACCAAATAACCATCCAACCAGTCTCTTTAGTCATCTTTAATTTAACTTATTATCATATTTTTATTATAACATCAATAGAACTTCTTTATTAAAGAAAATGAGAACCAAAGAAAAACCTTTTATAAATAAGTTCAACACAATAATAATTATTATTATTTAAAGATAGAATAAAGATGCTAATGTGACACAATAAATTGCAAGAGGCAAGTCAATCTTTTTCTTTTTATGATTTGAAGACAAGTTTCTTTTATTTTTCAATATTTCTCTTCTCTTCTCTAATTTGAATTGGCCACCGAAATTATAGAATGAGTTGCAGTTAAATAATCTTAATAAATGTTCAATTGACAGACATTAAAATTAAAAGGCAAATAACAAATAGTGCATTAAAAACATATAATAGTCAGCCTTTTATTAATAATATATAAATTGTTGGATATATTTTAGACTGGCATACAATAAATAAACAAAAGCTAGAATTTATTTGACATGTTTATCTAATATCTTTTACTTTCATGTACTTTAGGTGGTGGGAAAACATAAAAATTACAAAAAGCTATTAATATGTTACCGGCGGCACTCAAAACGTAAAAGATAATATATATATATACTTAATTGAAAACACGTCGTATAATAATATTCAATGAACACAACACAAACAAGCTAAAACAAAAGTTATTATTGTTCAAAACAATTAGCATGATTAATGAACACAACAAGTTAGGCAACAAGACTCCAAATGATAAGGGAAATAGTTATTAATATTTTAAATATTAATATTGTTACAATATAATAAATATTTTATAAAATTTGGTACCTGCTACCATACGTGCGCCGAAATCATATTATACCAGTAGACCAACTCTCAATTTGCAATGCTGACATGCATTGAGCATCTCAGTGGCCGAATAAAACACTCTTTCCAGTATCATTATGCAGAAATTTCTCTCCCTTTCTCGTTTTACTCTCTTTGTTTATTTCTATTTGTTTTGCTTCGTACATAACACGGTCCACCCCCTTTTTTCTTCATCCAGTAGCCTTATCAATTCTTACATTAACAAAACATAGTCAACCAATATTAACTCTATCACACACAACAAACTTTAAAAAATACTGTGACCTTATAAATTACTTACAACAAATTTGACTTATTACATTTACTGGTTATGAATTTAAATCATCATTTAAACAATGAAAAATACTAAATTTTAATTTTACTGGGCATTATATAATCTTATAAAATAAACAAACATATACAATTTAGATAATTTATACATTAAATAAAATGATTTAATATATTTATAATAAAAACTGGAGTTTGGTCCAGGCCCTGGGCCTAAGACAAAAACCGGGCTCTGCCAGGACCTGGGTTCGGGTCTATTTAGTAGGCCGAGCCTGATACCAAGAGCACGCTCAGGCCACGTCAAACCCGATCCGACCATCCAGGTCTAGACCGGTCCCAGTATTTTGCCATCCTTAACCACTGGTCAACAATTACAACTCAAAATTGATGCCAATTTTGGTAGCATTTAAGACCGAAATTTACAAGACTCTTTCGCCTTTACAACATTTTATTTCTAGTTCGTTAATGAGCGGAAATTTGATCATTTTGATTTTTTCTCTAATTAAAGTCAAAAATCTTGTCGTAAAATCTCTATATAAACTCCCCCTGCTTGAGTAAAAGATGCAGTTGTCCATTTCTTCTCTTCGATCTATTGCTCCTATCTTACTTTTACTTGTCTTCTAAACAGTGACTCTTGTTTCATTTGAGTTACCGCATACTCACTTGTTTGATCCCATTATAGCCCTCGTCTTAATTTTCTTTTGCTCAGTTAATTCACATGAACTAAAACACATATAGTTTATACATTACGGCACAATAAAGACAAATGTAGGGATGGCAATGGGGCTCCAACCCCTATAGATTAGGTCAAAACTGAACTTATCTTCACGTAGATTTAAAATGGGCTCGCCCATTGATAAATATATCAAATGGGTTGGTTGGGTTGCGGGTATCCACAATTTACGTGTTAAAATAATAATTAATTTTAAAAAGTTTTAACTACGGTAGAAAACTAAAGTACAAGAATGTCCTTATATATTAAAATTTTTTAATTGTAAAATAATTACTTTTCATAATTAATAATATTTGTAAAAAAATTTAAAAAGTCCATCTGAGGTATTGTCAGACAACAATTGGCCATCAGTCTCTCAAAACTGTCACCGGAGCACGTTCGGTGACACCCTTCCACACCAAATTAATCAAAATCAACAGGTCTAAGCAGTAGTGGAGAGTTTTTTTGGCATTTTGCAGCAAGGGACAGTCACACTTATGACTGGATCTTTCATTATTCACTACATCTATGCATCGCCTCGAACGCCACACAATCCTCTAGAAAAATGTAGGTCGGTAGGTCGGCTCATGCCGATCAATTTGGCGATGTCACCGGTTGTCGACTACGTTCTGGCAACACCTCCAGTAGATTTTTTTTTTTTAATTTTTTTATATTTGATAAAAACAAAGTTAAATAAAAACTATTTATTAATATAATTGTATTTTTATATTATATTAAAAATAATTTTAAACTTTGATATATTAATTTTTCAATATGTACTAGGTGAGAAATTAATTTTTTACTATACATATAATTGGATCGATTAATGAGTTTTATTATTTAATATTATTTTATATTAGTATTACGAGGTATTATTTTAATAACCCCATATTTAGCATCATAAATTAATAATTTAATGTAATTATGGACATATTAATTGTTGGATCCACGTGCATGTGCGTTACACGTGGCCGAATAATCTAGCATATCATGAAGGAAAGCATCACGTTGATTCAATTGCTAATGCAATTGTATTTCTTGTTTAAATTGTTACCTAAAACTCAACTCCTTTAATTAGGTGAATCAAACTAGGATAACTTGTTGAAATCTTAGTCTAATACGAATAAAGCATGTGGACTCTATATTGACTTGATATATGATCCTAGCTAATTTAGGAGAATATATATTTGATTCCAACTATCCATCGTACCAAAATAATATTCTTTCCAAATTATAACTCTTTTTCTTGTAGGGAAGGAAAGATAAGTTGAGCTGAATAAGTAACAATGTATATAGTGTTGCCTATACACGATGGAGATCACAATTTTGTGTTACTACGAGGAGTTCAAGTTAGAGAGTAAGATTTATTCATTCTTCATTACTGTTTATGTAAGTACGAAGCTATAAGCTTCTAATTAGAGTGTAGGTTATAGGTCATCTAAGGCTTAAGGTCTTGAGTGCTTACATGTGTTTGTAACAGCATCGGATGTTAAGTTATTCTTCATAGTTTGATGTTAAGTAAGCAACGTCAAAGAGTTAACAGTGTCGCTAGAGTGACGGTCTGAGAGATTTATTTTACAAAGATTAGGCCACTGAGTGAGAGCGTGTTCATCACTATAAACATTCCTAAAAATTGTAAGCAAATGAAACATACTAAATTACAATAGCAAACTGTTCGTGGACTTAGGTTCTGTAACTGAACCACATAAAACTTCCTGTGCCAATTTACTATATAATTTTCTATTATGTTTCGTATAACTGTCCCCACTTTTAAATCTCACATTAATAATTTATTTATGGGATTTTTGGAAATTAATTTTTATTAGTGATAAATTTTATATCATAATATTTTATGGAAGGAATTAGCTTATTCACCATATATTTAAAATGATCAAATTAACAAATTTTATTAGATGTAATCAATTTCCATATTAAGGTTATTGTCATAATAAATTTAATTAAATAAGGATGTTCATTCATATTCTAATTTGATTAGTTAACCATCAGTTTAGCATAACCTTATCTTGTAATCAATTTGCATTATTTTTAATTTGATTATTTATCATCAATTTACGTTAACCTCATCATAGCATCATTTTAATATAATCTTGATTTATATTAGGGAATTAATTAATACCTATAATTGAGATTGAATGAAAAATTACTTATAATAATTATAACATTTAAATACTTAACAAGTAAATATTGATAATTAAAAATTACAAAGGAATAACACATGTTCATTTTGTTTATTTGAATATGATAAAAGTAAAATTAAATTAAATTTAAAAAATATAATTTTTTTATTACAAACAAAATTTAATAGTGATATATTATTGATTATTTTTAAATTTGAATATAAGAGATAGATGGGCAATGCTTTGAGTATGGGTTTCCCAACCCACAAAAATCTAACCCTATTGTGCGTTGGGCTGAGTTATATTTCTTGTGGGTTTTAGTAGGTTGGGTTTCAACCCTAACCCAACCCAAACCACATTTTTGCCATTCTGGACAAATAATTTTATCTCATTGTTGGAATGGAATGAAAATGATATATCACACTGGAAATTTGAACCATCGCACACATGATAAGTAAAATTTTAACTTCTGACATTTATATGGTTTTAATTTCTTCCAGGTGTAATAATGAGGGGATGTCTATTTTTAATCATATGCATGGAGGAGTTGTGACAAAACATTCTCCATTTCTATTGTATATTTGGCTTGCCAACTCCCTTTCACCGCAACAGCTGTAAACCACTTCTAGAAAAAAAAAAAATTGAAAACATAAGTGGAATCTTACTCTTAACTCCATTTAACTCAAATATGATTAGATGACAGTTAAGCTATTAACTCTATTTAAATGGCAGATATCACTTGATTGATAAATGTAAACCACGCGCCCATGATTTGAGGAACGAACCAACATTTGTGTCTAGATTTTGACTATTATAAAAATCTATTTTCAATAAAATTTTAGTTAAAATAAAAGTTTAGCTTCAATCCAGAAGGAAGAGGTGTCCGTACTTTAGAGGACAGTGCAGCCATTACGAAGCCCATTTCTTATTGCTTGAAAATCGAGGTGAATGAGTCTGTGAACATGTGCTAGTGCCTGATATTTAACATTTCCTTCACAAAACGTCTTCAATGCAGACCTCATCATATAAACCACAATAGAAGAGCAGAGATGGTACAAATCGACATCACTGTTAGAAACTGTGATTAGAGAAGTGTGCCCGTACTAGTTAGATAAAGCTAAAATGTCTAAGTACTTATTTGATTAGTCGCATTATTTTTTTATGCCCTGAGTACCTGAAACATGTCTAGCCAAGATCCAATTGTTGCAGCAGCACGAGGAACAGGTCTTTTCAACGTAGAAAGCAGCTTCAGTGCATCCATTCTAATTTCCATTATGTTGTTCTGTATACCAAAGTTCTTCTTAATTTCCTTGAAGAAAGGTTCAATCAACGATTCAACATCTACCAGTTTTCAGAAATTAGATAAAATACCACTAAAACTAATATAAACCACAACAGCAAAGGCAAATGCCATTCCAAGCAATATATCCAAGGCCACGTTCGGCTAGAGTAATCCTAGGGGTAAAGGACTTGGGATTCCCAAGGACTTAGGATTGCAGTGTTCGGTTACAAGATTTAAGTGAGGAAAATGGATTGTCTACAATTCTGTTTCCTCCTAAAATATGAGTAATTCTTTTTCCACTCAACTTTGGGAGAAAAATTCAGTTTTCTTAGGAATAGTATCTTAATTTACTAAAATAACCTTGTATATTTTTTATGGGTCCAAAAATATCTTTATTCAAATAATTGATTAAATTATTTTATAAATATTAAGATATTAATTATAATATAATTCATTAATTTATTTTTTTCAAAAACTAAAAAAATTGTAAATTTTATATTTCTCATAAATTAAAAAATTCAAAACCTAAAAAAATTATTTCGACTGACATCAACGACGACCGCCAAAACATCTGCACATCCGACGTCACTGCGCGGTGCTAATGTGATCGTCGGCTTATTCTATACTTGTCCATGGTGGTTTCATCGGCATTGGACACACCATTTGACGTTAACGAAGAATTTTAATAGTGAATCCAGAAATTAGACCCATTGCGTGGGCAAAACAGAGAGTTCTCTGGCGATAAAACTTGCACGAAAGGATCGAGCAATCGTCGATGGTCCCGATTTGTTGGCTATGACGTCAACGCTTGAGCCTCAACTATCGCCAACGGCGGAGAATGTGGTGGCCAGTAATTGTTTCTGCATATTTTTTTTAAATAAATAACTAAATATTTATTTATTTTAAAGTTATATATTTTAATAATATTATAATATTATTTAATATACATTATTTATTTTTTATAGAAAATTATAATTTAACTATTTAGAATAAATGTACTGTTAACTTAACATATAATTATTTATTTTTAATTCATTCTTGTAAAAAATTAAATGAAAATTTTATAGCTAATAATAGAAAATAAATATTTTAATATTAAGGGTTGTTCAATTAATTTATGAGTGATTTCTTTCTATTCATTATTCCAATATCAAACCAAACAAAAGAAAATGTCTCTCCAGCTTATTTCTTTCCCTCAATTTTTTCTTTTCACCCACTTTCCTTTCTTGCAATCTTGGGACCCAACATACACCCTAAGAGTTAGCCCTAGTTGTCAATAACTGAAGACATGACAGTTTTGCAATATCTTTCCACTTTTCAGAGACGTTCATATACTTGAGAATTTTGAACTTTTATACTAAAAAATTCCTTGCCATGCTTTTCACATTTTTCATATTTGATATGTAGAGTGATAAAAGAAATGGCAACTGTCCTAGTGAAGACCTATAATTAGGCTCCTAGAAGATTCTTGGAAAGTCATGCGATCGGCTTGTAGCTAGAGTCATATATTGCTTCAATTGAAAACATGCAATTTAAACATGAAAGAAAATTTTACATAGTTTATCTAATAATCATTTCAAGCTTTTCTTATTTATTTATTGATTTCCTTTTTAATTTAAAAAAAACTCTATAATTTAATTAACATATAATTGAGGAAGTTTACAAATTGATTAGCATCGCCTTAGGTTGGTAGGGTCCATAGGGAGTTGTAAATATGTGAGAAATGACTTAGAAATTCTCATAACGATCACTTTTTCATTGAATTGTCTAACACTTTGACATGGGAATGTTCATAGAATGCTAAGGTAGTTTGCCCTTTTTTATCCTATAACGGCCTTGGAGTTATGTCTCTTTTAAGGGATAACTCTTAATAAAAAATTATCACATGTAATACCAACCAACTTTGTTTAGGAATGGCAATTGGTCGGTTTCTAGGTCGGTCCCACCAGGAACCAGAACTGTTAAGGGATTATAGACCCAGAACTATCATGGTTTTGCTTTTTTGGAACCATAACTGAATTACAACCATTAACCAAGAACTGGAACTAGAACCATTAAGCAGAAGTAGAACCAAAAGATATATGTAATTTTTAAACTTTTTAATATGTGTTGATGCTTGAATTTTTTGAAGCATAGTGGGTCAATAATAAGGCCCAAACAACCTCATGTAGACTCATTATGCATATTCATTGTTGGGAATGTCAAAATTACTTAGGTGGGTTTAGGTACTCAGATCCTCGGCCTAGTATTGTTGAGGAATTGCCTGAATTTCTTGAGAGTTTGGCTGAGGACGGGGAGAGGAATCCCAGGGAAAGTCTGGGGTCGAGCAGGGGCCCGGGAGCCTGACCCGGAATAAACATAATTATATGATTTTTTTAATTAAATTTTTGTTAAGGTCCAATCTAATTCTATTTGAATAATATCCATAATAGCAGCCCAAACTAATATCGTAATTCTAATTCACATAATGCCCAAAAGTTATGAGCCCAGCCCAACTTAACCTCTTCAAATATCAAATTTTTATTTATTAAAATAATTTTTAATAAATAAAAATTATGAAAAAAAAATCTTCCTTTGAACTGGAAAAGGAAAACACAACCCAACCCAGCCTTGAGTTACGGTTAAGCTCCTTCACCATTTCAACGGTCAGTCTTTAATTGCTTCACCTGAACTGCTCCACGATGACACGGTCGCCTGAGTTCCTGACCTGCACTGCTTCGCCTGACCTGCCCTGCCCTGCTTCGCTTGATCTGCATTGCTTCGCCTCCATGGAGACACGGTCGCCTAACCTGCACTGCTTCGCTTAACCTGCACACTGCATAGCTTCACCTCCACAGACAACCGCCATTGGTTCGCGTCTTCTGCTGCAGTATCAGCATCGATTCACCACGGTTGCTGCAGCACCGAATCACCCACCCATGTCTGACAGCTGCGACCACTCACGCATAAGCAATAACTCACGATTCCTGGTATTTTTCCATGGTTTATAGATTGTAACTACTTGACGTTTCAATATTAGCTGGTTGATTAATACCGAAAAAATAGATTAGTTTAATGTATATTCCTCGTTCAGTCATTCAACAATCAACTTACTTAAATTTTTAATTATTTCTTAACAATAATAAATTGAACCCTCAAACTTTTAAATCTGAATTTCGATTAAATATCTTTGGAGTGGAACCACAAGCAATGTTAATTGACATAATTGTTGTTCTTTTCCCTACCTGCCAACTCCAATTCGAGTTATTTATATTTTTGCTGTCTTTGTTTCATAAATCACAAAATTTAATGCAAAGTTAATGTATTGTAGGTAGTTGTTACTTATGTCATTGATGATTGAAACTCCATTTGGAAATATTAATTACTTCACACATACAGTTCAAATAAATCGGAATTTATTGCCTCTAAAATCAGAAAACTACTCAAAAAAGTTAATATCTGAGATGACTAAGACTAACTCCTACAGCATTTTGAAATTAATAATTATATTAGAGCTCAATCAGTCGTTTGATTAGAAATTATCATGTATATTGACGTGCTAGCTAGTTGATCGAGGCTAAAAAGTGTAACATATCGTTTGCTTTGGGAAAGGTCTGGATACTTAGAATAATCAATAAAGTTAAATTTCCAAATAAAGATGAGAAACTTTTAATAAAAGCTACCAGAACTTATTCTTCTGAATCCAATTATTTACCAAAACATTTACCACAAAATCCACACAATGAGCATTTAGGACATATTCCACACAATGAGCATCTGAACATTATTCTTCATCCACGCATTATTGCTTTTGCTAGCTGTTTTATATGTTTCAACCCTTACCTTGATTAAACTTTTTTCAAATGTTTTCTTGATCAAGTTTTTATCGTTTCAGTATTACTTTTCACTAGCATATTTCATTTGGATAACGCTTTTATCAACCTTTGTCAAATCTATATTTAAGCTAAGCTAATATCATGACTAAATGGGTTTGTTTTTGTATTTTTGTAGGTTATATACAAATAATGTCTACATCCAGTGCAAATGATCAACATACTTCTCATGATGATATGCCAATGGACGAAAATCAAATGGGGCAAGATATTAAGGACAACATGGTTCATGTTTTGGTTGAGGATGGTTCTATAACAAATTCACATACGGGACGTGGCAAAATGCGGCCTCCAGTTGATCGTGGCACTCGTGGGCATGGATCACGTGGTGTCACAAAGAGAAAGGAGGATCGTTAACCACTAAAACGGTCTTGGGTCTGGGAACATTTTACAAAATAAATTATTGAGGGCAGACATAAAACTATTTGTAACCATTGCAAAGCTGCATTGGTCAGTCACCGTATGGATGGAACCAAACACTTGGCAAGCCATTTAGGAAGTTGTAAGAGTCAGAAACAAGCAACAATTCTTGAGTTTTCAAAAGAAGCAAGACGGAAGTAATTCATCAGAACTGGTTTTTGAAACGTTTCATAAAGAAGTTTGTAAGGAAAAGGTGGCCAAAATGATTGTAATGCATGAACTCCCTCTTTCTTTTGTTGAGTGTGAGGGTTTTAGGGAGTTAATGTATTATGCTCAGCCTTTGTTTGTTCCCATGAGTTACAACACTTTAAGGAATGTGATTTTTAAGATATATGACATTGAGAAGGAAAAGACCATGAAGATGATGGATGCTTGTAAGAGTAGAATAGGAATAACAACTGATATGTGGACTGCAAGTAATAAAAAAAAAAAAAAGATACATGGTCGTGACAGCACATTTCATTGATGAGTGTTGGAGGTTAGAAAGTCTATCATATATGAGACATAGTAATATTATACATTAAAAAAAGACTTAATTTCTTAATTACTTAACTAGTGTTTGACTTTTACTATTGAATATTTTTCATATTCATATATGTTCCATCTCCACACACCACTGAAGCACTTGCTGATGAGCTAGCTCCTTGTTTGATGGATTGGACTGTCGACCGTAAGTTGTGATGTGTTACTCTTGACAATTGTTCTACAAATGATGCATTGATTCCTATACTTAAAGAAAAATTGGGTGTTCATAACATATTTTGAAAGGAAAATTATTTCACATGAGGTGTAATCACACATTTTGAATTTTATAGTAAGAGATGGGTTAGATGTGCTTGGAGATGATATTGATCATATTAGAAATAGTGTCGCCTCTTGGTCTGCCACACCTAAAAGAATTGAGAGATTTGAGAGTGAAGCACGACAAATGAAAGTTTCTTGTACAAGAAAATTAGCATTAGATTGTTGCACTAGATGGAATTCAACTTATTTGATGTTGTCTACTGCATTGGAATATAGAGATGTGTTTACTCATTTTCATATGTGTGAAAAAAGTTACAGATCTTTACCTACGCATTCAAAATGGGAGTTGGCAAGGTTGATATGTGACATTTAAAGTATTTCTATAAGGTGACCCAAGTGTTTTTCAGATGCAAGATATCCCACTTTCAACTTGTTTTTTTTGCTTTGATTTGTGACTTGAGATTGACATTGACTAAATGGTGTGATTCTCCTTATTCTAAACTAAGAGAGATGGCATTACGAATGATAGAAAAATTTGAAAAGTATTGAGAGGTCATTCATGGTGTTTTGGCAGTGGCTGCTATCTTGGATCCAAGATATAAAATGCAATTGTTCAAATTTTTCTTTCCAAAAATTTATGGAGACAATGCTTCAAAGTATGTTGGAGATGTCAAAGACATTGTTTATGACTTAGTAGAGGAGTACAAACTGAATGCTGTATCTGTAGGTATAAGTGAACAAGATGAGTCATTAGTGAGTGAGGTTCCTACGAGTGTTGGTTTGGAAGATATGACTTTTGAGTCCAACTTAGAGTATCAATCATACATTGGTTGTACTAGTAATACAGTTTACTAAGTCTGAGTTAGATTTGTATTTGGAGGAACAATGTTTGA
>SNVD02002662.1:0-102405 GCA_013180625.2 Boswellia sacra
GCGATAAATCATCTTGATGTGGCTTTTACCTAGAATAAACTAGGAGTGGTGGAATAGAGGGACACAGTAAAACTAACAACGATATTGGAGGATCAACTAGGCCAGTATCAAGTCTAGAACCAGTCAATGAAAAATATGGTGTGGACTCAAAAAAGGTGACATCTACACTGACAAAAGTTTTTCTCGAGCAAGGCTCAAGACATTTGTAACCTTTTTGAGTTCTAAAATACCCAAGAAAAATACTTTTGGTGGACCGAGGAGACAGTTTATCAGAAACCCTATAAAGATGGACAAAATAAACACAACCAAAAATATAAGAAGGAAGAGGAAAAGCAGGTTGATTAGGGAATAAGATGGAGTACGGAGACTGAAAATGAAGAACAAAAGAAGACCCAATTAATGAGCTAACAGGCGGTAAGTAAAGCTTCCCCCCAATATTTTGACGGGACTTTCATACGAAATAACAGAGTTCAAGCCATATCTAACAAATGTTTATTTTTTTCGCTCAGCAACTCCATTCTGCTGAGGGGTGTAAGCACATAATGTTTGATGTAAGATCCCATTAGTGCTACAAAAAGTAGATAATGAGGAAGAAGTATATTCTAAAGCATTATCAAAACGTAAAACTTTAATAGAAATACCAAACTGAGTCTTTATTTCATTGTAAAATATTTGAAACATAGTAGGGACCTCAGATCAATCTTTTAACAAATACAACCAAGTAACTCTAGAATGATTATCCACAAAGGATACAAAATATTTAAATCCATGACTGTTGGTAACTTGACAAGGACCCCATACATCAGAGTGAACCAAATCAAACGGTTGGTCACTAATTTTATTGACTCGACTACGAAATAAAAAACGAGAATGTGAGAATGTTTACCTAACTGACAAGACTCACATTTAATTTGAGTTGGACTAGAAAAATCCATATGCTGAAGTAATTTATTTGAAGGATGACCTAAACGATAATGCCATTGTTCTGGAGAGACAGAAGAAGCAAGAGTTGTATGAGAGGACAAAAGTGATTCAAACAAGTGATAAACGCCATTCTTTTCATGCCCGCCACCAATCATCTTTCTTATACCAAGATCCTGAAAAATAAAATAGGATGGAAAAAAAGTGACTGAGCAATTTAAATTCTTAGTTAACTGGCTAACAGATAAAAGATTAACAGGAGATCTATGAATATGTAACACCGAAGATAAATGAAAACTAGATGTACAAATGGTTCCAAACCCTTGTACTTAGGTTTTAGAACCATCAGTAAGAACGACTGATGACTGTTTGTTAGAAGGGATAAATGAACTAAAAAGAGAATCATTACCGGTCATGTGAGAAGAGGCTCCAGAGTCTATAATTCAATGATGTGGGTACGAAGAAGAAAATAAGGCAGTGAACTTACCTGTTTGGACTAAGGAAGTGTAAGGCTCACTGGCTGATTGACCTTCAGATTTATGAGCAGATTGTGTAGAAGGTGGAGCATGAGAGTTAGATGAATTACCAACGGAAAGACGCTCCTCAGAGTTTTGATTTGCCCGTTCAATTACTTGTATAATTTTCTTGCTCTCTTTTACGTACTATACCTAGCCTAAGGAACTTGACCAAAAGGAATTTTCACTTCACCTACTTGCATTTCCAAACTCCAGATTTTTAATGCTCAGTTTGAGCCATATAATGGAATTCATTCCTTGACCAGTTAAATTGAGCTACCCTTAGTTCATATGTTCTGTAAATGGTGCCTACACCTTGGAAATTTGTTTCTATGAATCACCTTCACATAAAGAGTTAATATTTTAAAATATATACACAAACTAAACGATTTGTTTATTGTTTTAGTTTTCCTCTTAGAACCTGTCATCCACAAAGGGTTGGCTACCACTGGTACACGCACTCTCTCTTGGACACATTTTATGTGCTTGTGTGTTTGTGCATAGAGAGAAATATTGACTGATAGATTGATTGGCTGGGCACCTCCATCTTTATTGCAACAACTGCATAATGATGGTTTGTTCTTCCAATAGTTGATTGATTGATATTGACTAATTATAAAACTGTAACTACAATTAGTAATTTTGGCATAAAGTTAAGTTTCATAATTACGATTTTGAATAATATGTAGTTTGAAAAATGTGGTTTGAAAGTCACTTTATTTGAAATTTATGTTGTTATGGAAGATTGGCTGCCCATTTATGTTCTTTTTCTTTTAATTCTTTCTCTAGGTTGTCAGATTCCAATTGCTGGATCAACCTGCCAACAGATTAATTAATTGAAAAGAAGCAACCGAAAGACAGAGGTTTGGTGACTGATTATCAGGTGTGAATAAGTAAACCAAATAGTTACTCTTTCATTGCTGCCTATTGATTGCACATTCTCTGTCCTATACTAATACTATTGGTATTTGCTAATGCGAAGAAAATTAAATCATAAGAATTTAGTTCCTGCTTCTGTGTTTGGGTGAGACAATACCTTGAAACAAATTGGAATAATCTAATTTGCATAACTAACTTTGAAATGATCAATGCGCCATATTTGATGTACTAGAATTGAGCAAAAACATGACATGTAGATTAATGTAAATTAGCTTATTGATGCATACAAACTTCTGTCCTGTTAGCATGTTTCTGGTGGATTTTTTTGCAATGATTGTTGTTTGATTTATGGCTAATTATGAATCGTTTGTAGGAAATGCTGTCCAAATTTGATTGTTCTTTGATTTATGGCTAATTATGAATCATTAGAAGCCCAAAAAATTGTCACAACATTTGTTTAGTGGGCAGCCCACTACACAAATAAAAAAATTATACACCAGCCCACCAAATGAACAAAGAGGGCCCATCCCACTAACATAAACAAAGTGGGTAGCCTACTAAACCCAAAAATAAGGCATGATGGCCCAACTAATTCCAAAAAAGAAATAGAAACAGCCCATTAAGCCTATTAAACTAACAATTAATTAAACTAACCTAGCCCATTCACTTTCAATGTCTTCTCGAATAGAAAGCATCTTAATGAAATTCATAATGAAATGCCACATTCTTCTATTCATGAAATTCAAAAAGAGCATAACAGAAAATTTCATGAATGGTTTCAAGATCATGTAAGTTCTATGAATTTAGTTAACATTTTGTTGCCATAGAGATTTTTGCTGCTAACTATATGTGTTTCCATAGGTTCACTCCTTACAAGAGACCTCAAATGTATCATTGTTTGAGGAAATCATTCATTTAGCTAATGGCCCTAAATGGGGTGCACGTAGCTATAAATCTTATGTTGTTAACGACTTCAAATTTTGTACTAAGGATGCAGATAAACACAAAAGTACGCAACAATCTGGTGTTATTTTGAAGGCCGATACCATAAGTTATGCTAATGCACGAGATCAAAACCCTCTTTTTGATAGTGTAACATTTCTTTGAGTGTTAACAGATATAATTCAAATTCGATATGTCAATGACATGACTTTCATCTTGGTCAAGTGTAATTGGGTTGATAATCGGACTGGAAAGAAGTGTGATGAGTTAGACTTCATAATGGTTAATTTTAATCATCTGTTATACAAAGATAACGGTATTGATGATGAACCTTTTATTTTGGCAGAGCAAGTTTGCTATATCCAAGATCCTGTAGATGAAGATTGGCATGTTGTTCATAAAATGTCAACAAGAGATACATTTGATCTTACTTCCAAAAATTCATCTATTGGGAACATGGTGCCACAAGTTGAGCTATATAAACAGTAAGAACTAGATGAAAGGGGTTATTTTCATGAGGAAGATGTTCAATGGGTTAGACAAGGAGTTGAGGGAACAATAGTGATCATCAATCGAGAAGACAATGATGATGATATGGATGATGTTGATTGACAGTACTTTGTACGACATGTTTTTTTTTATCACGCGATTTTTTTATATGGCTTTTGTTTTAGGGGCATTCTTCTTTTGTCCAATTATGTGATTTCCCCTTGACTATGTGTAACCATTACTTTTTATGAATGAAATATATAATTTGTTCAATTGAACTTGTATGGATTGTAATTTTTTATTATATACGTATATTACTTATCGGGGAACTTAAACAAATATATTACCATTCTTTGACTGTGAATGTTTTTTGAATAGATAACTATGCCGCCAAAGAGACCAAAAGACACCTCCATGGAGAGTATAATACAACGAGAAGTAGAAGCTCTATGACAATCAGCAACATCTTCTCAAACTCAAACAAATAATGAAGGTATATACATGTTTATTTTAATTTGTTAAAATTTAAGATTGTTTAAACATTTGTTGTTGTTTTTTTATAGATACGGGTGGTACATCAGGTGTTGTGAGAGGACGTGGAGCAGCTCGTACTGTTCGTGAGTAGGGTACAGGCCAAAGGTTGCATATTCAGTTTAACTCTCAATGGCAACCAATGAACTTAAACAAAGACAAATTAATCACCCAACTTGGAATCATAGCCAAAAATGGCAACATGGCTCCATTAACTTATCCTCGGTGGCAAAATATGCCATCACATCATTTGGATGCCATCTGGAAAGAAGTGAAGGTTATTTATCTTTAAGAAATCCATAAGATAACATGTATATTTATTTGTACCTCGATTAATCTATTACAATTTGTTTTTGCAGGATAATACAAATGTTCCTGATGAGTATAGACCCCATTGTTTACAACATATTGGAAACATTTGGTGGATTGGAAATCTTGTGTAAAGAGGGAGTACTACAAAAAATATGATACGGATAAGGATCGGTTACAATTCACTCCTCCCAGAGTTCAGCCAGATTAGTGGCCTATTCTTGTAGCTTATTGGGGAATAGAACAGGCTAAAGAATGTGCCTAACATAATAACAAAAATGTACATTTCATATTTTTTTGAATTTATATTGTAAGTCATATAATATAATTGTTGTTAACCTTGTTTATATTATAGGAAGCTGCAGAGAAGAATAAGGTAAATCCAGCACAACAAGTTGCACTTCATCGAACAGGCCGCACGTCATTTGCTCAGAAACGAGAAGAGGTAAGTTACATTTGTTTGTTTATACGCTCTTTATTTTTTGGTTATCAAGATTTACTTATATCTTTTTAGTAGTTGTATTATTGTAGTTCTGTTATTTTCTTGTTTAGATGATAAGGAATGGAGAGCAAACTGATCGCATTAGTGTCTTTGTCAAGACAAGAACAAAAAGTAATGGCGAAGTAGGTGACGATGAAAGTGCAGAAATAATTGTAAGTTCTTTAATCTTTTGAATTATTTATTCATCCACTATTTGTAAATTAATTTTTGCATAATACATTATCTTTATTAAGTTGTTATTTCTTTTCATTATGTTGTAGAGTCAATTTAATGTAGGTTTGTCTCAATTTCCATAAGACCAGCAAACTCAACAAGTGAGAGAAGAAGTATTTGGCAATGTAATGGGACTTGATCATCGCGGTTATACCCGGACATATGGTTTTGGTCCATCTCCGACTGAGGTGCAAGGCAGCAGCTCATCGGATGTTCACTTGAGGGAAGAGTTGGGTACTTTGTAGCAAGAACACCACAACTTGAACGAAGCACACAAAACTTGAATGAAGCACACAACAACTTGAAGCAAGATCACAACAACATGAAAATGATGTATGATTTGTTTCCTTCCTGTAGGAGAGGTTTCTAGAACTTGCAGAGCGGCGTGCTACAAGACCAGTATTTGCTTATTTTTAAAGCTAAAAATGTGGTTTTAGTTCACTCATATTTTTTACTTATGTTTCATTTTTTTATATAAATAGGTCTCAAATGCTTCAAGTGGACATCATAGTCGTTTCCAATATGATAGTCATGGAACAAACAACCTCACAGATCGTGATTCAAACCACGAGAATGAATAGGTATATAAATGAAATTAAACAATTTGTTTTAAAATACATAATGTTATTTAATGATTATAATCTTGGTTAGAAATTTATTCCTATAGGTTGTTTACCAAGTTTTACGGCTTACTTATCAGATGATTGAGTTTTTTGGATGTTGCTGAACCATGTAACTGATAAGATGTTTAACTATTTAATTATATGATGTTGAACTGTGTAAATGATGATTGAGTTATGTTTGGTTTGTTTATGTTATGGTTAAACTATTTATGTGATATATCTTGATATTTGATTTGATTTCATCATATTTATCGAATGATTGGAGAAACATATCAAAATATTTTTGCGAGACATGTTACTTAATCTTAAAACAGTAAACAGTATTAAACAGAAAAAGAATTTAAAAAAAATCATTTACGACGATTTCTTGGTCGTCATAAAAAGATTCCTCCAACATTAAATTAATCCAAACTGCCTCAAAAGGGACATTATACGGTGGTTTAAAAACTGCCGTATAAGGTTCCTTTTACGACGGTTTCATGATCGACGTAAAAAGTATATATACGGCGGTTTAAAATCGCCGTAAACTGGTATGTTATATGCTAATTTTATTTCGTCATCTGTTTTTGCGTCGAACAACTAAACCGTCGTAAAAAACTATTTTCGACAGGCTAAAACTATCGTAAAACTTTTACTACGGTTGCTTTTACGGCGGTTGAAACTGCCGTATAACCATCGTAAAAGGGCTTTTACGACAGTTTCAGCCCTCCGCAATGTAGTGTATATAGGTATGCTACCATCATCCTAGAAACCAACAGGGGTGCATATGTGAAGATACTGGCTCATAGGGAAAGGCTAACTGTGAACCCTACATTCAAGAGATACTTTTAGTGTTTTCCAACACAAAAGCAAGGCTTTCTTAACAGCTTTAGGAGGTTCATGGTGGATGGTTGCCACCTTAAGGAACCTTACAAAGTTAATATCTCAAACCCTTATTCTTTTGTTTTCTATAAATGTAGGCTGATATCTAAAATTGCCTTCTAGTATTAAAAGTATTATTACTTGAATGCTATATCTTATTGTTTGTATTTATTGTCTGTTCTTGAACTTTATGCAATGTATGAGCAAAATGTTCTATTAGTGCTATTGACTTGTGATTGTAACTAAATTAAACCAGATTGCAATGTTTATTTTTAAACTTTATGCAATGTATAAGCTGCATGTTTAGTGACCTTAACCTATCATTGTAACTGAATTAAAGTATATTCTCAAAATATATGTGCAAAATGTTAGTTTGAATGCAATCTGGTATAAAAAATTTAGCCAGATTGAACGCAACACCACTACCTGTTAGCATTGCAATATTTTAGCATTAAATTCTATTATTTTAATTCATTTGTTATTGTTTGTCTTCACTTGTTAATTAACTGATGAACACTTAAATATGTATATTTAATAAGAGCTTAATTTATCATATTACACTAATAGTGTCGTTAAATTCTTCAACTTAAAAACACTTGTAGTCTTTGCATCTTTTAAATTAGCTTCATCTTAATTTCAATTTCACTGCAAGTTTAGTAAAATGGGCATAACTTTCTATTTATAGATTAAAATAATGCAAATATTGATTTGGTGGAAAGCTTATTATATTATCTACAAAATTGTGTTTCACAAGGATCATAAAATTTGGGCGTCTAGTTGACCAAAAATAGGCTTGAAGCAAACTCATTTGTAGTCTCAGTCTAGCCTGACCATGTCTTTGTATTTTGATTGTATCTCTTGAAATACGAATCCAAATCCTATGATTCAAGATGTTCTAGAAAGTTGAGAGAAATATCTTCAACTTTCATGAATACATGTGATCATAATTCTAAATATTTTAGTGCTGAAATTGATGGTCAAATTTGGTGCGAATGATGATCTAAATTGTCAATAAGATATTTTATGATCTAAATTTTCAACAAGATATTTTACAATTGTCCCTTTATAATTTGATGAGTTTGCCCTCAAATGAACTTATAAATAAAGGTGGATTGTAACCCATTGTGGCATCTTGGCTCTTGGATAGGATCTCTTAACATTGTATTTTGTCTCTTGTGTTTTGTTCTTTTAATATTATTAATAAATCTTTTTCTTCTTGCAATTTATTTCTTTCTTGTAAAATGTCTTGCTAAATTTTCCTCATACTAATGTGAAAGAATTAAATCCTTGATATGAGAATAAAGATTTTCTAACCCTTGATATGTGCTTAGTAATCATAATCTTGAGTTTTTCATTTTATATGTTTTATATTTATTTTCTTAATTAATTTTGACACCACTTGTAAAGTGGAGGTCTTGATCCATTGTAGACAATATTTGGTATATCAAATGCTTGGATCCTTTGTAGACGTCGTGTAGTTTTGCCTTACAGACATAAGTCTAGTTAGGAACTGATTTGTTATAGACATATGGTGATTGACATATTGGATACTTGAACCCATTTATAAGAAGTGGTATAAATATTGGTAACAAAACAAATATAATTCATATAATTAAAATGGGCTTAAACGACATACCTTCTGATTGGAACCTCCTTAATGTATGGATTCCAATTGAGTTATAATTGCATTATTTATTCTTATTTGATATGTATCAAGGGCGAATCCCCCTAACCTTAGCTATTATTTTATTGTGTTAATTTCTGTTGTGTATTTTAAGTATTCTCATTTATTACTTATGAAATTCTTCTTTCATTTGCTATTGTAGGTTTTACCACCTATTTTCATGGATTGTTTTATCACCTTTTATTTTTGTTTTATATTTGAATGGTCAGTTATACCGCCTACCATCTTTACTTTTATTTGTTAATATTATCTTGTTATTTATTTGAATTATTCATATTATATTTGCTTATCCTTTGGCTTGTATCGCTAAATCTCCTTCCCTGTGGATCGACTCCAGTCTTTCTAGTTTTATTAGTTGAACACTCCTATACTTGGGAGATAATCTTTTTTTAGATTTGTCAAGTTTTTGGTGCCGTTGTCGGGGAAGGTAAAATTTGTGTGTAATATTGTAAGTATTCTCTTTTCTTATTTTAGATCTTATTTGTTTTTATTGTGTGTTCACCTTTTCTTTCCTTTTCTCTTTTAATATTGCATGAAAAATTACTCACACACATCTAGTGGTAGACTTGTGAGAAAAACATCATCTTCTCTAGAAAACATGGCCGATAACCTAATTAAGAGACTAATAGAAGAAGGGAATAATCATTCTCAACAAAATGACCAAAATCAATCAAGAACCCTTAGAGATTATATGAATCCGATGAGAACTAGTGCACCATCTTGTTTAGTTTCTCTTCCTGATGCAATCCATTTCAATTTCAAATCAGTTTCATTCAACTTTTACCAACCTTTCATGGCCTTGATACGGAGAACCCATATTGACACTTAAAAAACTTTGAAGAAGTGTAAACCTCTTACAGTGACCCAAATTGTAGTATAAACACCATCAGATTAAAGCTTTTTCCTCTTTCTTTAAAAGATAAAGCTAGAACATGGCTACAAAATTTGAAATCAAGTTCCATTAGTTCATGGGATGAGATGAAACAATAATTTTTTAAAAAAACTTTTTCCTTCTTATAGAACAAATTCTCTTAAAAGGTGAATCACACTTTTACTATAAAACCAGGAGAAACCCTTTATCAATGTTGAGACATGTATAAAGAATTACTTGATACCTAACCTCACCATGGTTTTGAAACTTGAAGATTAGTTGGACATTTCTATGAAGGGTTGACACCTCAAGATAGGCAAGTAGTAGAACTAATGTGCAACGGGCAATTTGTAGATAAAGACCCAGAAGAAGCACTTGACTATCTATACTCACTAGCAAAAAAAGCTCAAAATTGGGACACTGCTGGCACCTATAAGGTACCAAGCAAAACCCAGTCTTGACATCCAGCAGAGGCATTTATAACCTTAGGGAAGACGATGACCTTCAAGCCAAATATGCATCTTTAGCTAGAAAAGTCAAGGCTTTGGAAATGAAAAATAGCGATAAATTGAATTCTATTCAAGAAATTACCTGCCATATTTGTAATACTAATCATCATCCTATAGATGATTGCCCAACTTTGTCTGCTTTTAGAGAATGTCTCCATAAGCAAGCCAATGCTTTAAACACTCTTAAAAGGTCAAGTCACAATCTATACTCATAAACCTACAGTCCCGGTTGGAGAAATCATCCAAATTTTAGTTGAAAAAATGACAATCGTGCACAATCTTCACAAATCCCTTTTCAAACACATCAAAATTTTCAAAATTTTCATGATTATGCATCATATGTCCCTTTTCCTAGGAAGGACCTTGAAGAAATATTGTAGTTATTTGTTGCAAAGGAAGAGACCTTTTGATAGTCAAAGTACTCAAACATTAGCAAATTTGATAGACACTCTTACAAAATTTGCATCTACATTTAGCATCCAAGAAAAAAGAAAATTTCCTTCTCAACTATTTCAAAACCCTAAAGATCAATCTAACTCAAGTGTGGGTAGTTCAAATAGCTATTATATGGACCAAGCTAAATTAGTCATGACCCTTCGTAATGGTAAGTTTTGTCAAAAAAAAATGTTCCTAAACCTTATAAGAAAGAAGATGAATCGATCTCTAAGGTGAGGAAGAGGTTACTAAACTGGCACCTAGCGAAGAAGGAACCAAATCCCTACTTGTGCCTCCATTTCCTTAAGCACTAGCCACTCAAAAGAAGCCAAACCACAATTCTGAAATTTTTGAAATTTTCAAATAGGTAAATGTCAATATTCCCTTGCTAAATGTGATTAAATAGGCATCTTCTTATGCAAAATTTTTGAAAGATTTGTGTACTGTGAAAAGAAAATGAATGTGATAGAGAAAAATGTGTGTACTGTGAAAAGAAAATGAATGTGAAAAAGAAGGTTTTTTTAGTTAAACAGGTGAGTGCTATTCTTCAAAACAATAATGCTGTGAAATATAAGGAGCCTAATTGTCCTACAATTTCATGCATTATTGGAAATCATAAAACTGAACAAGCTTTACTTGATCTTGATGCTTGTGTGAATTTGCTTCCATATTCAGTTTTTCAAAAACGCAATCTAGGTAAGTTAAAACCAACTTCTATGACTCTTTTGCTTGCTAATAGATCAATTAAAGTGCCAAGAGGAATAGTTAAAGGTGTGATAGTTTAAGTCAATAAATTCATAAATCCTGTGGATTTTATCGTCTTGGATACACAACTGGTAGAAGTATGTAATTCAATTCTTGTTATTTTAGGGCTTCCATTTTTAGCAACTTCTAATGGTTTGATTAATTGCAAAAATGGAGTCATGAAATTGTCATTTGGGAATATGACAATGGAGCTCAATGTTTTTAATATGTGAAAGCAACCATATGAAGAAAAAGATGAAAATGAGAAGCTAATATGATCGAAACTATTGTGGAAGACCATATACAAAAATGGAGTTTTTCTGACCCTTTGGAAACTTGCTTAGTCAATTCGTTAGAATCAAGTATGCAACTAGAGTCTGATTTGTCTCATATATGTTCTTTATTGTATTGTACACAAGTAATGAAAAATAAAGGCTTGAAACTGTTAGCCCTAAGGCTACATGATAATTTTGATGATAACAATACACATTGATTAATTGAGATTTACTAACATGTTTATTTATGTGCAAGAGTAAGATCATTGAAATAATTTTAAAATCAAGAAGAGGCTTATTAAAATGAAGTGTTGAAGCTAAGGAGAAGACTACATGTTAAAGGCACCAAAGTTTAAGAACAAGGATTGACTCAAGGAATGTGACACATGAGCAATGTTCAATCAATTGGTCATATATATCTCTACAAATATCCAAATGATGTGATTCTTGAGCCTTTGAAAAGCTTACTCAATTTATAACATTTCATATGTTTTAATGAAATTCAAATTTCAAGTGCAAGGTTGTCCAAATCATCATGCAATTTGAAAGACAAATGGAAGCAGCTGACATGAGCACCGAATACTCCTTTGGACATATCTTGAGCTAGAAAAATCAAAATTCCTTGATTCTTACGGCATTGGAAAGATTACTTAATGAAGAACATTTCATATGTTTTGAAGAAATTCAAATTTCAAATGGAAGGCTGACATAATTGACATGCAATTCGGTGGACTGACACAGAGAAGAAAAATCAACTCACATGAGCACCGAATGGTGTTTTGGCCATATATTAAGATAGAGATATACAAATGCTTTGATTCTTAATGTTTTGGAAATATTATTCAAATATGCAGATCTTTAATGTTTTGAATAAATTCAAATTTTAAACGGAATGCTGACATAATTATCATTCAATTTGGTGGACTGACACAAGAAAGAAAAATCAAGTCACATGAGCACCGAATGGTGTTTTGGCTATATCTTGAGCTACAGATATCCAAAGGACTTAATTCTTAGTGCGTTGGAAATCTTATTAAAATATGCAAATCTTTTATGTTTTGCATATTTTCAAATTTCAAACAGAACATTGACAAAAATGGAAGACAAGATTACTGTTTTTATGGTGGGCAGAAAATTTGGAGTTGGTGTCTTCACTTGATTAAGTTCATCTCATTTGCCTATAAAAGGAGCCATTCTCCCATGCATTCAACAAGTGCAAGAGAAGCATTTTATCAAGCAAAAAGCAAGAGAAATATCAAGTCTAGAGAGCTTTTATATTATTTATCTACTCTTTGAAGAGAGTTATACTTTTGTTGTAAAAAGTATCTTTGTTCTTGTATTGTGGTGAGAGTGAGATATTATTGTAAAGGATAATAGTTATCCTTGAGGGAACTCTTGTTGTGTGTTATCAAGAGTTGAAGGAAGTTGCCTTGGTGAGGTTGTTCATCAAGAAGAACTCTTGGTGTTGTGTTATCAAGGGTTGAAAGAAGTTGCCTTGGTGAGGTTGTTCATAAAGAAGAACTCTTGGTGTGGTGTTATCAAGAGTTGAAGGAAGTTGCCTTGGTGAGGTTGTTCATCAAGAAGAACTCTTGGTGTGGTGTTATCAAGAGTTGGAAGAAAAAGTCTTGGTGAGGTTGTTCATCAAGCAAGTTGTAAAAATTCTACAACTTAGTGGAAAGCTTAGCTCGTGGAGCTAGGAGCCCGTGGACGTAGGCAAGGTTTGCCGAACCACGTAAATTGAGTTTGCACTATCTCTATCCCTTTCCTCTTTACATTTACTTGCACTTGTGATTGTTCATCATTATTATTCTTTTGGTTGCATCTTTGATAAATTCTAATTTCATCGTCTTCACCTTTATTCTTAAAGAAAGAGTGAACTAATTTTGATCTTTCAAGAAAAGTTTTCTAAATCCGTTTTGATAAATAAAAAACCAATTCACCCCCCCTCTGGGGTTGCCATACCTGGGTCAACAAGTGGTATCAGAGCAAGGTTGCTCAAATTTTTAAATCTTAATCGATTTTGAGCTATGGCAACTTTGAATTAAACTTCATTTGTTGAGGGACTTTCTATCTCTAGACCTCCATTTTTTAATGGAAGTGATTACTCTTATTGGAAAACTAGAATGAGTATTTTCTTGAAATCTTTTGATTATGATTTGTGGTCTATTGTTTTAGAAGGACCTTTGTTCCTACCAAAATTGAAAATGAGGAATGCATGCTTAAAGAACCTAAAGAGTTTAGTGAAGATGATAAAAAGAAATAGAGTTTGAATGCTAAAGCTATGAATGTGTTGTATTGTGCTCTAGATAGAAATGAGTTTAATAGAATATCAACTTGTTCTACGGCATAAGAAATATGGCACGCACTTGAAGTAACCAATGAAGGAACTAGTCCAGTAAAGAATCCAAATAGTATGCTAGTTCATAGTTATGGAGCTTTTTAAGATGAAATCGGTGAATCCAATTCTGGAAATGTTTATAAGATTAAGGATAATTATTAATAGTTTGAAAGCTCTGGTAAATCTTATTCTAATGTTGAAATGGTGAGAAAGATTCTTAAGTGTCTACCAAAATCTTGGGAGCCAAAGGTGACGGCAATTCAAGAAGCAAAAGACCTCACCAAACTACCATTAGAAGAACTTATTGGTTCTCTCATGACTCATGAAATCACCTTGAAGGAGAATGAAGAAGATTTCAAGAAAAAGAAAAATATCGCTTTCAAATCTTCAACAAAAGAAGATGATGAGTCCGACGATGAAGGAGACGATGAAGATCTTGCATTCATCACAAGAAAGCTAAAAAGGATGATGAGAAGAAACCAAGGATTCAAGAAGAATTCTAGAAGGGAGTACAAAGGGCAAAGCTCAAAGCAAGATAGAAAAAATGATCAAGTCATTTGCATGAGTGCAAGAAACCGGACATGTAAAGATGGATTGTCCTTACTTCAAGAGTCAAAACAAGAAATCCAAAGCAATGAAAGCCACAAATTGGATAGATAGGAAGATAGCTCCACCGAGAGAAGATTGCAAAGTGGCAAACATGTGCTTAATGGCTTTAAGAGAAAATGAGATAAGTATTCTAAACCATGATCCTAAGCTTTCATATGATGAATTACTTGAAGCATTCCAAAATTTACATGTGCAAGTTGATAAACAAAATTCAAAATCAATGCTTTCAAAAAGAAGTCAAAAATCATGTTATCTCAATTAGAAGAGTTGATGGAAATAAATGAAGCTTTAGAAAATGAAAATGAAATTTTAAAACAAAAAGATTTTGAAAGTTTGGAAAGTCAAATACATTTTTTAAAAACTAAAAATGAGATTTTAAAACAAAAGGATTTTGATAAATTAGAGAAAGAAAATATTATTTTGAAAAAGGAAAATAATGACTTAAGAAATATTATTGATAGTTTTACAAAAAAGCACAAAAAATTTGAATTCTATGTTACAAAACCAAAGGTGTGTTTTTGATAAAAGAGGGCTAGGATATAAAAGTCATAAAAATCAAAAGTATTTTAAAAACTATTTTGTTCATGCATCTTCTAAGAATAATCCTAATCATTCATGTAATTATTGTGGAAGAAAAGGACACAAAATGCATTCTTGTTACATTAAGAGAAATCCTAATTTGAAACAAATATGGATTCTAAAAAGTACCATAACTAACCCCAAGGACCCAAGAACATTTGGGTACCAAAAAGTCGCTCTTTTAATGTTGATTGTAGAAACAAAGGAGTGGCAAACACAAGTGGTACTTAGATAGTAGATGCTCAAGGCATATGACCGGAGATACCTCCAAGTTCTCAAGATTAATCATGAAGAAAGGAGGATATGTGACCTTCGGTGATAATGCCAAAGGAAGGTTAATCGGACATGGTGATATTGGTAACCCTTCTTCACCTATTATTAAAGATGTTTTGCTTGTTCATGGTTTAAAACATGATTTGATTAGCATTAGTCAATTGTGTGATAAGGGATATTTTGTTACTTTTGAGCCTAATAGATGTGGGATTAAGGATGTTAGTAACAATAAGACATTATTTGTTGGTAATAGATGTGGTAATATTTATACAATTGATATTGATGTTAATGCTTATGTAGAAAATTGTTTCATTGTTAATCATGATGCTTGGTTATGGCATAGAAGGTTAGGTCATGCTAGCATGGACACAATTTCAAAAATTTCGAAAAATGATTTAGTTGATGGTCTTCCAAAAATAAAATTTGAAAAGGATAAGATTTGTGATGCTTGTCAATTTGGAAAACAAGTGAGAACTTCTTTTAAATAAAAGAAATTTATTTCAACAAATAAACCTCTACAATTACTTCATTTGGATTTATTTGGACCATCAAGAACTCAAAGCCTTGGTAGAAAGTATTATGTTTTTGTTATCGTGGATGATTATTCAAGATTCACTTGGGTATTATTCTTGAAAACTAAAAATGAGGCCATACAAGCTTTTTCAAAATTTACAAAAAGAGTCCAAAATAGGAGTGATCATGGTGGTGAAGTAGACAATGTTGCATTTGAAAATCTTTGTAATGAAAATGGTTTTGAACATAATTTTTCCTCACCTAGAACTCCACAACAAAAATGGTGTTGTTGAAAGGAAAAATAGGACTATCCAAGAAATGGCTAGGACCATGTTACTTGAAAATAATTTGCTAAAATATTTTTGGGCTGAAGCCGTTAATACCGCATGCGTTATAATCAATAGAGTACATATTAGAGCTTTAATAAAGAAAACTCCTTATGAACTTTGGAAAGAAAGAAAACCCAACATTGGATTTTTTAAAGTTTTTGGATGTAAATGTTTTATTTTAAACACTAAGATAACCTTGAAAATTTTGATGCAAAAGCCGATGTTGGAATTTTTGTTGGCTACTCCAACCATAGTAAAGCATATAGAGTTTTTTACAAAAAGACTCTTACTATTGAAGAATCTATGCATGTTGAATTTGATGAAACTAATGTTATTTCTTCAAAGAATTTAGATGATGATAATGTTGAGGTAGAAAGGCAAATCAAGGAATCAAGGCTTGATAAAAAGAGTCCAAGATGAATTACAACTTCAACAAGAAAAGCTTGAGGAAGTAAATGATTCTTCCCAAGAATTACCAAAGGAATGGAGGTATGCAAAAGCTCACCCTAAAGATCTCATTATTGGTGAACCATCACAAGGTATGAAAACTAGATCTTCTTTTAAGAACTTTTGTAATCATTTTGCTTTTGTCTCTCAATTTGAACCAAAATCTTTTAAGAAGCCGAAAATGACGAAAGTTGGATTTTGGCTATGCAAGAAGAATTGAATCAATTTGAGAGAAATCAAGTTGTGGAATTAGTCCCTAGACCCAAAAATCATTCTATTATAGGCACTAAATAGATTTTTAGAAATAAAATAGATGAAAATGGCACCATTATTAGAAACAAAGCTAGACTTGTTGCTCAAGGATACAATCAAGAAGAAGGTATTGATTATGAGGAAACCTTTGCACCGGTTGCCAGATTAGAATCAATTAGAATGTTGTGTGCACTTGCATGTTATAAAAATTTTACATTATATCAAATGGATGTCAAAAGTGCATTTTTAAATGGTTACATTATGGAGGAAGTAAATGTATAGCAACCTCTTGGTTTTCAAAATCATGATTTTCCAAACCATGTTTTCAAACTCAAAAAGGCACTTTATGGCGTGAAACAAGCACCAAGAGCATGGTATGATAGATTGAGCAAATTTCTCATTGATAATGGTTTTGAAATGAAAAAAGTTGATACTACTCTTTTTGTTAAAACAAAAAATGATGATTTATTAATTGTTCAAATCTATGTTGACGATATTATATTTGGTGCTACTAATGTCTCTATGTGTGAGGAATTTTCCAAGTGCATGCAACAAGAATTTGAAATGAGCTTAATGGGAGAACTAAATTTCTTCCTTGGACTTCAAATCAAGCAATCAATAGATGAGATCTTCATTAATCAAGCTAAATACACAAGAGATCTTCTCAAGAAGTTTGGCATGAATAATTCAAGGACATATAACACACCTATGGGTACATTAACCAAGCTTGACAAAGATGAGAAAGGAAAAGATATTGAGGTAACAAAATATCGAGGTATGATTGGCTCTCTTTTGTATTTAACTGCTAGTAGACCTGATATTATGTTTAGTGTGTGTATGTGTGCTAGATTTTAATCTTGTCCAAAGGAATCTCACCTTAAGGCTGTCAAAAGGATATTTAGATATCTTCTTGGAACCATAAATCTAGGTCTTTGGTATCCTAAGTGTGATAATTTTGATCTAATTAGTTATTCCGATGCGGACTTTGCTGGAAGTCTTCTTGATAGAAAGAGCACTAGTGGCTCTTGCCATTTTCTAGGACATGCATTAGTCTCATGGTTTAGTAGAAAACAAAATTCTGTTGCCTTATCAACCGCGGAAGCCGAGTATATTGCAGTAGGAAGTTGTTGTGCACAATCTCTTTGGATGAAACAAATTTTAAAAGATTATGGTGTGGTATTTGATCATATTCCCATCAAATGTGACAATACAAGTGCCATCAACATTTCAAAAAATCCAATACAACACTCTAGGACTAAGCATATAGAGATTAGACATCATTTTATTAGAGATCATGTGCAAAAAGGTAATATTTCTTTAGAATTTGTTCCACCGATAAACAATTAGCCGATATATTTACTAAACCCCTTAGTCAAGATAGATTTTGCATAATTAGAAGAGAATTAGGCATGTTTGATATGTCTTAATTTTGCTTTAATATGATAATCTTTGAATGGTAGCATATGTTAAGGGGGAGAATATATTTAGGGGGAGTAGTTAATTTGATTACATTTTTTTTGATGATAACAAAAGGGGGAGAAATAGTTGGATTGCTTATATTCATAACAAGTGCCATTCTTTTTGCTTATTGTTGATTTTATTTTCATTCTTGATTTATAGTTATTTAAAGCAATCATGGTTTGTCATCGATCAAAAAGAGGGGAGCATTGTTTAGCCCAAAGGCTACATGATAATTTTGATGATAACACAATACACATTGATTAATTGAGATTTACTAACATGTTTATTTATGTGCAAGAGTAAGATCATTGAAATAATTGTAAAATCAAGAAGAGGCTTATAAAATGAAGTGTTGAAGCTAAGGAGAAGACTACATGTTAAAGGCACCAAAGTTTAAGAACAAGGTTTGATTCAAGGAATGTGACACATAAGCAATGTTCAATCAATTGGTCATATATATCTCTACAAATATCCAAATGACGCGATTCTTGAGCCTTTGGAAATCTTACTCAATTTATAACATTTCATATGTTTTAATGAAATTCAAATTTCAAGTGCAAGGTTGTCCAAATAATCATGCAAGTTGAAAGACAAATAAAAGCAGCTGACATGAGCACCGAATACTCCTTTGGACATATCTTGGGCTAGAAAAATAAAAATGACTTGATTCTTGTGGCATTGGAAAGATGACTTAATGAAAAACATTTCATATGTTTTGAAAAAATTCAAATTTCAAACAGAATACCGACATAATTGACATGCAATTCGGTGGACTGACACAAAGAAGAAAAATCAACTCACATGAGCACTGAATGGTTTTTTGCCCATATCTTAAGATAGAGATATACAAATGCTTTGATTCTTAATGTTTTGGAAATATTATTCAAATATGCAGATCTTTCATGTTTTGAAGAAATTCAAATTTTAAACGGAATGCTGACATAATTATCATTCAATTTGGTGGACTGACACAAGAATGAAAAATCAAGTCACATGAGCACCGAATGGTGTTTTAGCCATATCTTGAGCTACAGGTATCCAAATGATTTGATTCTTAATGCGTTGGAAAGCTTATTCAAATGTGAAAATCTTTTATGTTTGCAGATTTTCAAATTTTCAATGGAACATTGACAAAAATGGAGACAAGATTATGGTTTTTATGGTGGGCAGAAAATTTGGAGTTGGTGTCTTCACTTGATTAAGTTCTCATTTGCCTATAAAAGGAGCCATTCTCCCATGCATTCAATAAGTGCAAGAGAAGCATTTTATCAAGCAAAAAGCAAGAGAAATATCAAGTCTAGAGAGCTTTTATATTATTTATCTACTCTTTGAAGAGAGTTATACTTTGTTGTAAAAATTATCTTTGTTCTTGTATTGTGGTGAGAGTGAGATATTATTGTAAAGGATAATAGTTATCCTTGAGAGAACTCTTGTTGTGTGTTATCAAGAGTTGAAGGAAGTTGCCTTGGTGAGGTTGTTCATCAAGAAGAACTCTTGGTGTGGTGGTTATCAAGGGTTGAAGAAGTTGCCTTGGTGAGGTTGTTCATCAAGAAGAACTCTTGGTGTGGTGTTATCAAGAGTTGAAGGAAGTTGCCTTGGTGAGGTTGTTCATCAAGAAGAACTCTTGGTGTGGTGTTATCAAGAGTTGAAGAAAGAACTTGGTGAGGTTGTTCATTAAGCAAGTTGTAAAGATTTCTACAACTTAGTGGAAAGCTTAGCTCGTGGAGCTAGGAGCCCGTGGAAGTAGGCAAGGTTTGCCGAACCACGTAAATTGAGTTTGCACTCTCTCTATCCCTTTCCTCTTTACATTTACTTGCACTTGTGATTGTTCATCATTATTATTCTTTTGATTAGATCTTTGATAAATTCTAATTTCATCTTCTTCACCTTTATTTTCAAAGAAAGAGTGAACTAATTTTGATCTTTCAAGAAAAGTTTTCTAAATCCGTTTTGATAAATAAAAACCCAATTCACCCCCCCTCTTGAGTTGCCATACCTGGGTCAACAGAAACCACGATTTAAATTGGGACAAATGAATGAAAGCAAGGAACAGGAAGCTCCAAAGTTAGAACTGAAGCCTTTACCTGCAGGACTAAAATACGCATATCTTGGGGAGAATCAGACGTATCCGATGGTAATTTCTCTATCCCTCATAAATGAGCAACAAGGAAGTTCATAGAAGTATTTAAAAGGTATAAAAATGCAATTGGGTAGACTTTAAAAGATATAAAAGGCATTAACCTTTTGATTTGTACATATAGAATACATTTAGAAGAAAATACCACAACATTCCAACAACCTCAAAGAAGATTAAATCCTCATATGAAAGAGGTTATTAGGGCTGAAGCACTTAAACTACTTGATATTGGAATTATCTACTCTATTTTGGATAGTAAATGGGTAAGTTCTACACAAGTAGTACCTAAGAAATCTGACATTATAGTAGTAAAAAATGAAAAAGGTGAATCTTTGTCAACTCAAGTCTCATCTAGTTGGAGGATATGTATTGACTATAAAAAATTAAATAATGTCACTAGAAAAGACAATTTTTCCTTACCATTCTTTGATCAAATTTTAGAAAGAGTAGCAGGTCATTCCTACTGTTGCTTTCTTGATGGCTACTTAGGCTATTACCAAATTCTCATTGCGCTTGCAGACCAAAAAAATACTACATTCATATGCCCCTTTAACACTTTTGCATTTAGAAGGATTTGGACTTTGTAATGCTCCAATGATGAACACTTAAATATGTATGTTTAATAAGAGCTTAGTTCATCATATTGCATTAATAGTGTCATTAAATTCCTCAACTTAAGCATACTTGTAGTCTTTGCATATTTGGAATTAACTTCCTCTTAATTTTGGTTTTGTTACAGGTTCAGTAAAATAGGCATAACTCTCTATTTATAGATCAGAATGGTGCAAATCTTAATATTTTGGAAAGCTGATTAAATTATCTACAAGATTGTACTTCAAAAGCATCATCAAATTCGGGCTCTTAGAGTTTCGACTCAGCCTGATCATGCCTCAGTATTTTGATCATTTCTCTTGGAATACGTATCCAAATCATATGATTCAAGATGTTCTAGAAAGCTAAGAGAAATATCTACGACTTTCATGAAGACATGTGATTAAAATTCTCAAAAATTCAATGTCAAAATCAGTGGTCAAATCGGTTCACCTAATCACCCCAATTGTCAAAGTTGGTGCATCTAATATTTGACAATTATTTCTTTATAATTTGACAAGTTTGCCCCTGAATGTATCTATAAATAGAGGTGCCTTGTGACCCATTAAGGTATCTTGGCCTTGGCTGGAATATCTTGCCCTTTGCTGGGATCTTGTATTGTGTTTCTCTCTTGTTTTAATGTTATTAATGAATTTTCTTTTTCTTGCATTTTGTGTTCTTTCTCTTATAATGTCTTGCTAATTTCTCTTTGCTAAGGTGAAAGGGTGAAACCCTTGATATGAGAGTAAGGATTCTCTAACCCTTTAATATGTGCTTAATAATTATAATCTTATGTTGTTTATTTTATATGATTTATATTTATTTTCTTAATCAATCTTGACACCACTCGTAAAGTGGAGGTCTTGATCCATTGTCGAAAATCCTTGGCACATCAAATGCTTGGATCCTTTCTAGATGTCGTATGATTCTTCCTTACCGACATGAATCTAGTTAGGAACCTTGATTTGTTGTAAACATATGGAGATTGGCACATTGGATGCTTGAACCTATCTACAAAAAGTATTATAAATATTGGTAACGAAGCAAATATAATTCATATAACTAAAACGGGTTGTTTATCCTTATTTGAATTATCAAGGGCGGATCCCCTAACCTTAGCTATCATTATTATTGTGTTAATTTCTTACGTATTTTAATTATTCTCATCTATTGTTGATATTATCTTGTCATATCTTTGAATCATCATATCGTATTTGCTTAGCTTATAATTTGTAGCGCTAAAATCTCCTTCCTCGTGGATCGACCTTGGACTCACCGGGTTTATTACTTTGACACTCCTATACTTGGGAGGCAATCCTTTTTTCAGATGTGTCATCCAACTATTTTTCAAAGATGTCTGTTAAGCATTTTTAGTGACATGGTTGAGTATTGTTTAGAAGTTTTCATGATTGATTTAATTGTATTTGTAAATTCTTTTGATAATTGTCTTGAAGACTTAGAAAAAGTCCTATAAAGGTGTGAAGAAAAAGGTTTTATTTTGAATTAGAAAAAATGTCATTTTATGGTTACCTCATGGATTGTCTTAAGTCATGTGATGTCTTCCAAGGGAACTGAAGTGGATAAAGCAAAAGTGGAATTGATTTCCCATTTGCCTCCACTAAAAACAGTCAAAGAGGTCCGTTCATTCTTAGGGCATGTCGGATTTTATGGGAGGTTCATCAGAAACTTCAGTGCTATATCTAAACCTCTTTATAACCTCTTAATAAAAGACACTTTTTTTTAATGGACCCAAGAATGTTAAAATGCTTTTGATAAGTTAATTGGACTTTTAACAACTGCTTTAATTATGCAATCTCTTGATTGGTCCTTGTCTTTTGAATTGATGTATGATACAAGCGATTATGCTGTTGGTGCTGTGTTAAGACAAAGAAAAGAATGTGAGCCTTATGTCATATACCATGCAAGTAGAACTTTAAATGATGCACAAATGAATTACACTACAATTGAAAAAGAACTACTTGTAGTAGTATTTGCACTAGACAAAATTCGATCTTATTTAATTAGTTTCCCACCTGTTGTTTACATTGACCATGCTGCTGTGATATATTTAATGTCTAAATAGGATGCAAAACCCAGATTGAGACGGCGGATCTTATTGCTCCAAGAATTCAACATCACAATAAAGGATAAAAAAGGAGTCGAAAATATCGTTGTAGATCATCTGTCAAGATTGACGACAGAGACATCATTTTAAACCTCACTTATCAATGACTCTTTTCTCAATGAATTTTTATTCTCTATTACTACAATACCTTGGTTTGCTAACATGATTAATTTTCTTGCAACAGGAGAAATGCCACCTCATTGGAGTGCCCAAGACAAAAAGAAGTTTTCGAGGAAGGTAAAATTTTTTTATTAGGATGATCTACATCTATTTAAATATTGTCCTAACCAAATACTTAGAAGATGCATACCCGATAATGAGGTAAGTGGTGTTATTAATTTTTGTCATTCTACACTTCTCATCAAGAAAAACAGTTGCAAAAATATTACAACATGGATTTTATTGGCCCATCATATTTAAATATGCACATGCATTTTGCAGAACTTGTGAAAATTATCAAAAAGTGGGATCTATTTCAAAACAAAACATGATGCCTTTAAATATCATTCTTGTTGTTGAAATGTTTTACTAATGGGGTATTGCTTTTATGGGACATTTTTCACCCTCATTTGGGTTTGTTTACATTCCTTAATAGTAGATTATGTCTCGAAATGGGTTGAGGTGATTCCATGTCAAAAAAATGATCACAAAACAGTTATGAAATTCTTCAAGGAGAATATCTTGTCTCAAATGGGAATCCCTCGAGCTATTATTAGTGACGATGGCACATATTTTTGTAACAAACTATTTGAAACTTTAATAAATAAATATGGAATCACCTATAAAGTTTCTACCCTTATCACCCACAAACAAGTGGACAAGTTGAATTAGTAAATAGGGAGATAAAAAAAATTTTAGAAAAACCAGTTAACCCAAATCACAAAAATTGGTCTTTAAGACTTAATGATGCACTTTGGGCTTACCGAACTACTTTCAAAACATCACTGGATATGTTTCTTTATAGGGTAGTTTATGGACAACCTTGTCACTTGCCTGTGGAACTTGAGGATAAAGCTTACTAGGTTATTAAAACATTTAACACAAATTTGGATGATGCTCGCAAGCTGCTTAAACTCCAACTGAGTAAATTCGAAGAAATCAAGAATGGGGCTTATGATGATTCTAAGATCTATAAATAAAAAAATGAAGATTTTTCATGACAAACGCACTTTTAGAAATTTTTTCAAATCTTCACACAAAAGTTCTTTTGTATGATTCAAGATTGCATTTGTTTCCTAGCAAACTTCAGTACCGTTGGACTAAACCTTTCATTATTAAAAATGTTTTTTTTCTCATGAAACTGTTGAAATTGAGAACCTAAAGAATAGTAATATTTTTAAAGTTAATGAACAATGGTTAAAACCATTCTTTAAAAATTGTAATCAAAATAAAAAGTCTAGTGCTTTAATCGATCCTTTTTAAGGATTGATTTTTTCCTGATCAACTGGCAGATACGGTATTCTGTGGCTTTTAAAGTAGGTTTTTCAGTTCCTTAAAAACTGTTGCTTATTCTACATTCATTTTCTTTTCTCTCTTTTTCTTTTCAAATGGATACCATTCTCTCGAATCTAAAAACACATTTTCCCTCTCTTTCTCAAAATGATTAGCTTAAAATTTATAAAGTACGAGTAGAAAGACTAAAGATGTTGATGCTCAAGGGTATTTCTACTGATTTAAGATGGTTAATTGAAGCCAAAGTCTGATTATCTTATGAATCTCCAGACGATTTTATTTCTCATATACCAGGTTTAGAAAGAAGCTTTTACGCCAAAAAGCGAAGAGCGAAAAGATTACTGACTTGAAGTTACAACTATCAGCCATCCATGCTTTAAGCAATAAGAACACGCGAAAACTTTCAACAAAAACACACTAAAGCTTTCAACAAAAACATAACTTGAGGTGTAGTGTCCACTGCAATCAATCCTTTTATAGCCATGTAAATATAGCTGTTGCAACTTGACCGTTACCTATCTCTTTCCAATGTCCATATTCTATTCAATTTGCTACAAAGTGGGTTGGACAAGGCATAAGGATTATTGTAATTCTATAATAATGTTCATGGACAAAATAGGATTAATATTATAAGAACTTTTAGATTTGACATTATATATAAAATATTTGGAAAAGGTAATGATCGTTAATATGACATGCCAGAAATTTTTCCTTGCAAAATGGACTTCAAGTTCAAAAGAGTAATTTTAATGACTGATATCAAATCTCTAACACATAAAAGTTGCGTTTAGTGTATCGCATAAGATTATATAATTATTATTGTAGCGGATAGCATTGTATGGAATTGCATTGTATAGGATTGAGTAAATTCTATACTATGTTGAGTTTATCATTATACTATATAAATACTGTATAATACTATATTTAAAGATTGAATCGGATTGTATTAATTTTTTATAATGAATTAAAAATAATTTACAAATAATAAAATATAAATTTCAATAAAAAATTCATAAATTTTAATTAGAAAATATAAATTTACAAATTAAGACTAGCTAACAATTAACTTTAAAAAATACATTTTATTAAAACAGTAAAAATATAAAAACCAAATGTATTTATTTTAAATATTTAATTATTTTAATTATTTAAATATACAATTAATTATTCTAATTAAACTTTATTTAATATAAATAATATATTTAATTTTATGATATCTCTCTCTTTCTCTCTCCCTGCTTCCCCTTTCTTTTTTGTCTCTTCTTGATCCAAGTTGCAGTTTTCTTTCTCTTCTCCAATTCTCCTCTCTTTCCGTCCATTCGCCTTCTTCTTCTTTTTTTCTCTAAATAAATTTCAATTACTGCCTGGTGTAGCAGATGGTCTCTTTTCTTTTATTTGCTTTTTTTTTTCCCGGCCCATGCCCGATCTGTTTCTTAGCAGGAGTTGGTGGCAGAGAAGGCTAACAGAAGTGGTGGGGGAGGAAGGCAGGAAATATATTACCATAGAGATTTCTTAGTTAGAGTTGGTGGCAAAGGCAGCAATGGGGAGAGTAAGAGCGGCAGTGGGGGAGGTCTATCGCCACTGAGTTTTTTTTTTAATCATCACAAATGGTGTGGCGTTTTTTTTTTTGGGATTTTTGCAGAGGAAAAGAGTTGTGATTTGATCATGGGACAGACAGAGGGAGGAGATTATGAACAGTAAAGAACGAGTTATGTAGCCTTGGTGTACACCAAGGGTGGAGACGGGTTAATTTGTGTAGGAGTTATACGGCGCTTATGCGCCCTTAACCTATCCCATGTTGAGTTATTACAATGCCAAACATAGTATATATGTGAAATGCAGTCCAATACTATCCTAACTGGTGCACCGAACACGCCCAAACAGAAAAGTGGGCAACAAGGGGGGTCCTGTGATGATTTTCATAAAACATAGGGGCCGCAGGGATTTTAAAAAATAATAGAGGGTTTAGACAATACCCTTTGGATTTTAAAATTGGGTCGTGGTTGTAATGGATGCAAAATTATATTTTTATCATTTATAATTCTTATATCTGTATCTATAATTGTTATATAATTAGATACTTTTAATATTTAGTTAAGGTTGTAGGTTAAACTCTTAAAAATTACGTAAATTTTATTAAAGGTAATATAAAAATTATAAAATTATAAAATCTTCTATTCAAAGTTTATTAGGTGGCACTTAAAAAAAAACAATTAGTTTTAAAAAATTACTTAGTAATTATCTATATAAACTTTATGACAGCCCGCGTATTATAATCGAGTTATTTAGATTAACATGTTAACGAAACCACTATTAGAAGAGGTAAAAATTAAAATTAAAAAATAAACATAGAAAACAAAAACAGCAAAACCCTCGTTCTCTTTCAAAACAAGAAGAAGAGCTTATTCAATGTGGTTTTGAAGCTCATATTCTATGGAGTTGTCAACTATCTCCAAGCAGAAGCTCAGACGCTTCTCAATCTGCAACCCTTGTTACCATCTTCTCGAAACCCTAGTCTCCGCCAAAACCTCTCCCTTCGCAATCTTGAGTTCTAATCAGTTTCACACAGAACCCACTTCGTATCCCTCCATTTCCTCGTCAGAGTCTCCCTCTTTTTGTTCGATAAAGTACCCAGTTTCTCATTCTTCACATTTCAATGCATACAATGGCTGCAGAAGTCAAAGGTTGAAACTTTGCTTCTTTGCTTCTTATAGCAGATATGTTTCAACGTCTTCAATAGTAAGTGGTAGGAATTCTCCATATGCGACTCCAAGTCAAGTTTCAGAGATTATTGAGTTGGTCAAAAGTTGTGACAATGAAATGGAGTCCAAGTTGTATTCGATGAATGTAAGTCTTTCTATTGCTTCTTTGATTGAGATTTTTCGGGTTTTGAATTGTGATAAAGTGTCTGCATTGCGTTTCTTTCATTGGATTGCTGATTCTCAGCCTGAATTTTATGCTAATTCTGATATTTGTAGTTTGGTTATTGCTAATTGTGGGGGATTGGATGATTATGAGACTATGCGTAGTCTTTTGAAAGAGTTTAGTGTTAAACAAGTTTGGTTAAATGAGAAGGCATTTGGGTTCTTGCCAGTAATGATTTTGAGTAAGGCTTTGACTAGGAAACATATATCAAAAGTAGTTGAGGTGTTGAATGAAGTGGGGGGTTCTTGTCGTGTTTCGGGTGTGCGAGCATTGGTTGAGCTGTTTAGTGTTCTTGGATCCTTTGAAATGGCCAAGTATGTGATGAAGAAGACAGAGAGGAAAGTATCTTACTATAATATCTTGATCAGGGAACTGTGTAGGAGATGTGATTTTAAAGGAGCAAGAAATATGCTTGATGATATGAGGCGATTGAGGTGTGATCCGAATACACAAAGTTACAATTACATACTTAGTAGTTTATGTAAGCATGGTAAATTTGATGATGCTTGTGAGTTGTTTGGAGAAATGCAGAAAAAGGATTGTCCTCCGGATACTGTAACATATGAAATTTTTATATATGGCTATTGTAGATTTGGCAAGTTTAGTGTTGCATTTCAGTATTTCAATGAGATGGTTGTTAGAGGTCTTGGACCACGGCCTTCGACGCATGCTGCCTTTATCAAGGGTTACTTTAACTTGCAGAGATATGAGGATGCATACAAGTATGTTATTGGTTCAGCTGATAAGTATAAGACTTCAAGTAATATGATGTACAGCTTACTTGCAAGCCTTCATGATAAAAACAGAAATCCAGTCATGGCCAAAAATATTCTCTTGGAAATGATCAAGAAGGGTCTTAGACCAAACTTTTCAGTGTATAGGCGAGTTTTGAAGCATCTGCAAATGTCAGGTAGAGAAGATCTGGCCACATATCTAACTAGCAGCTTTTCTAGTTTGAGTTTACCTTCAAGTGTAGACGCTGCATGATTTTTCTCCAGAAATTCTATCTTTTTTTTTCTAATTTATATTTTTAAATATTCTCTTTTATCTTTGTAACACTGGAATAGAGGAGATTTGCAGCTAAATTGAAGCTGAAGAGCAGTTTCTGCTAGAATTTTTGTTCTTAGACACTGATTTTAGTTTTTTATTATTTTAAATTCTATCAAACATCTGGGTCAAGTGGTGGAAATAAGAACAATATGATTTGTACTTCACTTGAATTTGATCCTTTGTTGTAAATTACAATGAGAACATTTTTCCTCTCCTTTTGGCCTTCAACATCTCTTAGTATTATGTTATGTAGTGTAACTAAAAAAATAATGAGTTGACATCGCTGCTTGAACTATTCATGTCCTTATCAGTTATTCTTATTTTTGATTGATGTCTCTGAGATGCCAAATAATTCACAAACTAGAGCTCTATTATGCTTATGGCATGGCATATTATATCAGATGCTGCTTTTGCTATCTATTTAAGGTTTCTTCACAGAAATGTAATATGCAGCGATTGCAGAGGAACAGTTGGCTGAAGCCTATGATTTTAACTGGCTTTATTTACTGGTAATAATTCCTAAATTTTCTTTAAGATGATCTTAGGCATACGACTTGACAGAGTCTGTGCTAATCTTTCCCCTGTTTTCATGTATTCATGTCGTCTAGACACCAATCATCAAACTGCTACCTTTTGCTTCCAAACAACTTGTTTGTATTTATATTTCAGCATGTATGTTGTGCTATGAACAAGGAGCTTAGTATTTTGTTGTTGCATCAAGATTTGCCCACGCAAATTTAGGGAGGTGATGAGAAAGTCAAATATAAGCGGGATATTATTTCAGTAATATTAGTTGTATGTTATAACAGTGAAAAGCTGCATGGCTTGTAAACAGGAGGATTGTAGTAAAGTTTAAATGGACGTTTGGATACAAGATTTTAAAGGAGTATTATTTGTGAAAATGTCTTGACGGGGCTTTGTGGCAAAAGAAAGTCATATTTCATTTATGCCTTGTCTGATTAGCCAAGGCTGTTGTTACCGTGCTGTCAAGCTTGCTTCTTTCTCATTTCTTTTTAAACCATGAGTTAGTTTAATTGCAATTTTATCTTGTAAGGATGCAAAAGAGAAGTAGCTAGCTAGTCATTTACTCGATTTTCCATAATAGAACCAAATGGAAATCGGTATAAATTCAAAGCAGATAATATTTTATACTATGTGGCATTTGTAAATTGGTGAATCACAAAAGATACTTTGCTAATAAAAATTCCACCATCAGTCTTGAACCATTAACAATTGTTGTACACCAAATACGAATTTATGCTTATAAGCTTTGTGTAACTATTGCATGCTCTGTGGAGTAGGGAGACTAACAAGAGTCACCTCTTCTGAAAATTTAACTGTTGTACAAAATGTATGAAGAGAGAAGCAACAACTAGAGGGTAAAGTATCAGAACAAGTGCTGAAATATTTAAGTTATCATAATGAAACCCAAAGCAATCTTCCAAGAAAGAAGGTATTTCTTTTGGTTTCTCCAAAGATGACAATGTCCTTGTCTGTATCTCCGTATTGCGAAGTGACCAAAACGTGTACTGTCAAGGATGTCGGCATCAAATAATGCAACCAGATCCGCCATTTTGGAATTTGCTGCAAATTTACCAACACAACCGAATGAATTTCTCATTCATAAATTTTGCTTAATGTCATAAGAGATCTCTCTGTTTCAAACCAAATAGGTCTGCCTGGAATGAGACTAGAATCTCGGGATATATGGATGAAATTTACCCTAAATATCAACCTTTTTAATGTTATTCTTAGCAGTTAAGTTCAGCAGATCTTTATTTGTTGTGTTAAAACATAGCTGTTTACCTGTTTAGGGATCAAGAAACCAGCGAAGAGGTTGAATAATTTGGTGGAGGCCGCGGATAAAAATAAAGCTAGCATGATGTTAGGTGTCAAAGCCACCAGCAGCATTCCCAAATAAAGGTAGTAGAGCAGGGTACAGAACAGGGTGAAGGAGTACCGCAACACCTTATATTCTGACCCAGAATATCCGATCATTGGAAATGTAATGACCAGAAACATAACTGTTTGGATAAATATATAAGGAACCTCAATAGTTACCGGCAAAACCAGTATGCATTTTTGAAATGAAGGTGTAACAAAATTTAGATAATTCTAACTAAAGATATACAGGTAGGGACTAGTAGCATAGAGCAAGTAGATTTTGTCTGACTCTTCTGACGTTTGGCTAACAACAGGGAGACTCTTTGTCAGGAACATAGCAGAGGCCTCTTCTACAACTATGAGGGAGGTTTTTGATAAATTTTTTGAGACCTCATGGAAGGTTTAGACCAATTTCTAGGAAAGTTTATAAAAGATCTTAAGGGTCTGCCTGTCCTTATACCAGAACTCAGGATAGGTCAATAAAATTTTATATATAACATTTTGGTATTTAATGTCATCAAAATCTTGTTTTAGTAATATTATAGGGATTTTATGTCCTCATGCTATCGTTAGATCTGCATGAATATGAATTCCATTATCAAGTCTGTAAACCGCTCAAAGAATATCCAAGAACATAGTGCCTGTGCCAGAGCATATGCCCAGGAGTACATCCCTGAATATTGTTCTCGATACATAACAGTGCGCTCTGTTGCAACAAATGGTGCAACTGAGGAGCAATTAACTATGCCCAAGAAGACTATAGAAACATACATTGAACCAATTACATTTAATAAATCCTGCTGATTGTTGCTGCAGATGGACAAACATATTGAAGATTAGTTCTGTAAATCTCATTGTCATGGTCACAGTCAAAATGTCTCGACACAGTTCTAGTAGAATAACATTATTGGAACAGATATTTAATAATGTAGAATATCTTACTTGTAACAGGTACAAATGTTAATTATTTACAAGTATGCGTTCAATGTTATGTGTGTGATATTGTGATTAAAAGAAAAAAAAAAATCTATTCCCTGCAATGTCACACCTAGGTTTAGTAACAAGATACTTGCTCAATCATTGAAAATCTCTTAGTGTAGCTAAAGATGTGCAGGGTTGTTTATTGTACCCTGTGTAGATACGCAGGTGAAGATAACTGCTGCATTGGAGTAGAACAGTGTAACTTCTTAATTTTATGTAAAGTAATCAGTTATTTAACCTTAAACATCCAGCAGTTTCTAGGAAAAATAAAATTATAACAAAAATTCATTGTCAACCGTAGTGTAAATACTACATTATTTAGGAATGAGAAGTTATCGATGTTTATGAGAAAAGATGTTGCCTACATAAAAGTGACATGCTTTTAAGTAGGATCCAAATACATGGATGATGCTGTATACAGATATTATAATACAGAAAAATGATCTAGTAGGATTTACTTTAAATTTGCGAGAGGTCTAGCTTGATTAGTTCTACCACGTATTTACTCTGATTTAACTCATGATGCAAGCTAACATAACTGCAAATTGACATATGACATACATGCAAAATGACATAAATTACAGAATTTTAAACATATTAAAAGAAAGTACTGGAGGAAATGTAAACTTACACATTCTTTCCTTGGCCCCAAAATAGTAAGCCAAAAATCAAAGCTGGTGTTAGCACGTGCATGAGATGTGACAAGTTGTATGAGGGACTTCTCCAATAAGATAAATGCTGTTTCCATAGGCAAAATCTGAATTGTCTCCAACCATTTTGTGCAAAACGTGTTGGAAATTTCAGATCCTTTGAACCTAGAGGTGGAGTACTCAAATCTGTTAAAAGCTATTTGTTTTTCCTGCAAATGGTACGACATAGAAGACATTTGCAAGTCGGTAAATGTGCTGTTTTTATATTGGGTAGCAACGAACTTTACAAGTAAGATCTTTTTGAAGTGTCTAAGAGGCCTTGAGATTGAATCATGCTCACACAAGAGTTAAAAAGGGGTTTAGCTAGAAGCTGTTTTGTTTACTTAGTTGAGACAACTATTTAAAGTCTTATAAGTTAGTTTAGGCTCTCTTTTGATGGTGATTTGCGATGTGATGAATTCCTTTTATAGACTTTGCATCCTTGTGATGGTCCATTCTATTTGCACCATCTTGTATCCAGTTGCTTTTAACACCACTGCACAATTTCTACACTACTGATAATACTCACTCGTATAAAATAGACTCCCTGTATATTTGGGCAAAATCTACACCCAGTTCTGCTTCTGAAGATGTAGAGGTGACTTCTAGCATCCACGCTGCTGGATTATAATTCTCTACAATCTTGGGCACCCCAAAGACACTCTATCAATACAATTTACAAAGAGCAAATGATGGACATGAAAAAATATACTTCGATAAAAGCTAACCACAAAATGTTGTATAACTCTACTTGAATGCTGTCCCAGTGGTCTAGAGTAGATTACACACAACCCCAACCACCCCACACCACCCCCCTTTTTCAAAAGAATCAACTGCAATAAGCATGAAAGTCGTAGAGATCAATGTCCCAACTTCATCATTTGACAAGAAACGTTTTGATACTCAAAAAGTTTAAAAATCGATATATCCTAGACAACCCTGTCAGTCGTACTCAACAATCTGGCTAGTGGCAAAGGGTGTTTCAATAAGTTGGTGTTGCTTTTGATACCGGTTAACTAGGCATCTGACGAAAAGATAACATATTATGTGAAGTATTCCTTGTAAAACCAAAAAGCCCCTCTTTAACAGATAGATGTATGACTTTTAGACCCGACATTTTCCCCTTCCTCTTCCTATCTGAAAGTACTTCATTAGAATAAATAAACAAATAGAAGTGGTTACCTCATCAAATGCGTCAAATAAATAAATAATTGGTTGGTGAATGGTGCAAACAATAGTTCTTCTAGTATTAGCTACATTCTTCACCGCTCGCAATACAATTGCTGCTGCTCTTGCATCCAAACCAGTTGTTGGTTCATCCATTTTGGCAGCAAGCTGAACTGCCACACCCAGAGTTCTAAAGATACAGAGTGCAACTACAAACACTCGTTCGAAATAATGAACAACACAAAATGATATTACAGCGGTGTATGGTTGCTAAGGGAACCAGTAAGTAAGCTAATTAAAGATAATAGCACAGTCAACCATTGGAGAATCAAATAAAGATGTAAAACTGTTCATTTCTTGTCTCATAAATAACAGTTTCTTAAATTTTAAGTCACAAAAATAGTATTCACTATTCACAGGTCGCACTCTTGCGCAAGGAAGTTGGCGCGCCTGCACCAAATCTCTGTCTAGAAAGCATTGAGTCGGTTAGGACTACGCTCGGGCACCACTACACTTGTGTGCCTCTGCCCATTTTTGTTTTGGCCATCTTTCCTTAGACCATTTCATCACTTACACAACCACACATACACAAATTTCATTTCATATGTGCATTTCTCAAGCCATTCACATTCTTCATACACATTCATAAGCACATATTTCATTTCATATATGTTTTTCTCTCAAGCCATTCACATCACTTATTCGCATATGTGTTTATTTCATTCACAACTTATTTACATATGTGCTTATTTCATTCACACATTCATTTTTCTTATTTCAATATAACCTTGGAGATATATAACGCATATTATCACAAATTTGAGGCTGGTACGACAATCCGGAAGATGCTGGACTCATGTTATTGAATTCTGTGCAAGGAAACACATGATTCAGACCTCTCTTCATTCAATCAATCATAAAGATTTGGGCCCACATATTATCATAAGCCTGAGGGTAATCCGACAATCCGGGTAATGACGATCCCATGCTATGGTTCGGACCTCCCTTCAGTCAAAACAGTTTAGCTTACTCATCTAATTTGCTTCACTGTCAATCTTGATTTCCACCTAGAAATTATCACATTCCTTAAGGGTCAGCAAATACTCAACCACCAAAATAACTTCAACAACAATTCAATAATATACGCATAATCAGTTGAGTAATTGTAGAAGGAGGAAACTTGTCCCAATCCTCAGCAAATTCCATGGAGATCAAATAAACACATGTACAATGTTCCATGAAATTTATGGAATCAAAATAAGGCTATGTACTCCTTGAAATCCCTTAGTTTCATTCACATAGAAAACCTGTCTACAGACCTCTTAACTGAGCAGTACTATTTATTACAATACTCAATTGCACACGCTTAACAATAACATGCACTATATCAAAATAATGTTCTGATCATTTGCTAGTTTTGGGATGTTACATCAACTGCTATTGTTAGCCATTTCCTTGGCTCAATTGACAGCCCACTAACACCAAGCATGCCAACTAAAGCATCCTTGATTCCATCAAGTTCACTGGTCTCACGGACTTCTTTGACAAACAGTTGCAGGGACATACAGCGATGGCTTCATTACAACTTATCTCAACGGTGGATTTAGAATCAGTTAGTTACCGTTTATGTTAATATATGCTCATGTTAAGTCAGAATCTCAGTCTCGGAAATCTTAAAAAGAAGCGGAATCTGACTGTATCTAATTTATTGAGAATTGCATCAATGCTGCATCTGATGTAATATTCTTTCAGTCAGATTAACCTCCTTTTAGAAACTCTCAGCACTAAGAGTCTTCTAAGAGCATTCGTTAGTGAGGAGGTCTGTCAATGAATGCCACTGCTGTGAACTAAGTATGTCTTACAGCTTTAGTTTTTGAGGAGCTAGACGTAGACAAGCAGAAAAAATCAAAGATTCTTCTACAGTGATTTGTGGAGAATGTAAGTCGGCTGGCTCAAAGTAACCTGAAATCCTGGCAAATGTTGCCTGAACTTTTGGATATCCACCAACTTTTATTTCCCCGTCAACTTAACCACTAGTTTTTCTTCCACCAAGAACATCCAAAAGTGTTGTTTCTCCAGCTCCACTGACACCCATTAATGCTGTAAGAACACTAGGCCTGAATGCCCCTGTGGTATCCGGAAGAAGCTAGAGTTTTCTCTGAGCAAATCCTTTTTTTCTTATTTCCTTGCACCAGAAGCAAAGAAGAAATCAATTTATGAGATGAGATGCCTTTTTTATAATAAGAGAAACGCTGTTTATGCTATTACCATAGGGGTGTCAACAAGGTATCACACATCCTGAAATGCTATTGTTAGGGGTTCAAAAGGTAAAACCATCCTTCCTGTTGATTGAGATAAGACATCCACAAAAAAGTTACCAGTAACTAGCAAAACATATGCTAAATTTTGCTGTCAATTTCGATCAGATTCTTGTCCTTGATTGTGATGGTGTTAAGTCTCTTATATTAACAGGATCCAAAAAGGAATCATTAAAGAAGCAAATAATAAAGGAACAAACTAATCGACAAGAAGAAGAGCAAGAAAATAAATCGACCTTTACTTGACTTGTTAGCACTCTGATGAGAATTCTTGGATTTTTCTTTCACTGCATCGCCATCATCTCCTTTTTGTATTTGAGAGAGTTTTTCATGCGAAATAATAGCACAAGACGATCCAGAATCTGAGAATGTATAGTATATCCAATGTGATGAATATTAAAATCATTTTAGTTTATAAGTTAAATTATAGTTAAACGGATTAGATGGAGGTTACAATTCAAGAAAGTTAAGGCCAAAATGAAACCAATGTTGCAAATTAAAGCAAACCCAAATAAGGCAACGAGAGATATCCAGTATAGATCTTCGCAGAAGTTTAGTCCTCGAGTTTCTTGCCCTATGGTTGTGCTAGTGTTTGTTGACAGTGTCTGCAAGTAGATGAAAAGCAAACTTAGGAAATAGTACTGTAAGATCATCTATGTGTTTATTTGGATGTAAATTAGAGTTACAATAGAACAATTCAAAAAATGGAAATGCATGCTCCTTCATCCTTCATGTACTACCACTAGAATGAGAAGCCTTAGTTCCAACCAATCATTTCTGAGGGCTTGATAATTCTGTCAGAAGTAAAGACTTATCTAGGGGGAAAAAAAAACCATGAAAGTGGAAAAGAGAAAGCTGATCTTTCTATTCGAGCAAGGTGAATGATATTAATGGCAAACAAGTCAAAGCCACCAGAAATGGCCTTTTTAGTTGTATTTGTAGTACATATGTAGCCATTAGATGTCAATTGAAAATCAAAAGTCAGAACCATATCCTTAAAGCAAGTCAAAGAATAGTTGTAATCTGTTGAAGAGGGTTGGTATATTATGTTAGTCTGATAAGCCGGTGCACGTTAGTTACAAATCACTTTCTCCAATCTTTTATTTCCAGCTTTTCATCTTCTATAAATCTTGCTCTGCTGTTTACACTTCATCTTGATCTGCTTTTGTATTTTCTTTCTATTAAAATAGAGATCCAAACATTCCCTCTTCTGTATGTTTGAACTTGATTGATATTAAAGCCCTAGACCTTTAATAATGTCTCAATTCAACACTAAAATATCTCATCTCCTTAAATTGGAGAGAAGATATCCTTTGCCTCTTCTTCAATGGTTTAAAAATAGTATAAAAAAGTTTGTAAAAAATAAAGCAGTGCCATTGATCCTAATCCATTACTGCAATTACATTTAGCTTTTTCGAACTCCAGTGACAATAATGTTACTTAAACCAAAACCTCTAGAAATGAAAGGCTCACGTTTTGCCATTCTGGAGCAAGAAATTCATTTACAGAATGGCCTCCCTCTCTATATGTCAAAGAAGATATCCGAAAACCCAATTTCAACCAAACTGGTATTGAGGCTGTGATTAGTAAAATTTCTTTAGTTAATATATTTAGTTGATAATTCCAAAATGAATTGGAGAGTGTTATGTATACATAACCTACGTTGTGTTATAATGAAGCCACCAAATATGAGGGAAAAGAACATGGCAAGGTTAGCTGCTGTCATACAAGTAGGTAGACTCTGGAAAACTGAACCCAAGAAACGGAACATGGATAACAATGCCACATGCATAACAAATAGCAGGATCAATTAGCGGAAGACCCTGAAACATATGATCAAAATTTAGAGTCACAACTAGTACAAGCAATAATGAAATTGTGCACTCAAAAGCCCTGAATAAGTTATGGGTTCTGTTGACTTGTTATGAAACATTTTGATGGAAAATTGTTTCAACTGATGCACTGATGTTTTCATTGCATGATATATATTAGATTCTTATCTTTCTTTAATGTGTTTCTTAGGAGAGACATAGTTAACACAATTCATTAATTACCCCTTTCAGAGCTTTGGAAACAGCCGAGGTCAATATGCTACAAACAGAAGGAAAGTTCTATTGAATTATGATAGCCATTATAGTTGATTATCAATTAAAAAAAAATTGCCACATTGAGGTGGGATAATTATTAACAAATAGGAATCCATAAAGGGTAACGCACATATATGAAATATAGCACATACTTTTGAAGTGATACTAAACTCCAGAACTCAGGGCTGTAGCCAATGACATAATAAGTAATAGAAGTCCAAACAAGAGATTCTATGAATGAAAGAGGAAGCTTTAAAACTGTAGCTGGAATTGCATTAGCCCAAGCTGGGTAGAACTGCAACTCTTTATGTTTATAAAAAGTGGAAATCTGGCAACTGTCATTGACACCTCTGGATAACCGTCTACTAGAAGCAGATTGAGTGCAAAAAAAAGGGAACCCATGAAGTATACGGCATGGAGAGCATCTGTAACCTTCTGAGCATGCCAGAATACAGTCATTGTGATACATGCTAGGATGGCAAGCTGTAGATGCAAACATCCATGAAAAATTAGTGATATGAAATCTTCATATTAAAGCAAAAGAAAACATTGACTTCTCTAGGTTTAGGTACTTGTAGTGCAGATAATCTCATTGGTCCAAAACTATTAAAAACCTTAATTGAAATGATGAAAATCATTGTAAACTTTCCCTAGAATCACCAGAGAAATGAAATCTACATAGAAGTTCACCTAGCTTAATTTAAATATAGAAACAAAAGAATTCCTTTTCATAAGCAGAACTTCCCTTGACATACAAGCCCTGAAAAGCTCCCATTTAGAAACTAAATAGGCAGTAAAGGAAATAGCACTGTTATGGCTTTTTGATTTGTCATACGGCACTGATAGCTCCTCCTCTAGCGTCTTCCACAAGGCAGAACACTTGAATTTTCCACAGAACAAATCAGCTGAAAAAAATTTGTAAGGAATCTCACTTTTGTACCAATATTGTGCTCGATCTTTCTTGGAGATAACCTGCTTTTATTAAAATGGTTAAATATTTTCTGCTTGAACATATAAGAGCATATGCAGGAAAGACTATTACAAGCCATTAGATAATTACCTCCTGAAGGAACTCTGCTATTCCTTTCCTTTCAGGGCATCTAAATCCACAGTCCTTAGAGAATTTGAGAACATGATCTCTAGGACTGTGATACAAAATTTTCCTTTCAGCCATCAAAATAAGATCATCAAAGAGTTCAAAGGTTTCTGGAGCTGGCTGAAGAATAGAAACCAGTACAATAGGATCTGTGATATGTGCCAGCTGCTTAAGAAAAGAGATAATCTGAAATGTGGTAACTATCCAAGCCATTGGTTATTTCATCTATGAACAAAGCTTTAAAAGGACCTATGATCAATTCTCCTGCAGAATATGAGAAAAAGATATCAAAGTCAAATTAAAGTTGGGTGAAGGTTTAGTAATGGGACTTCAACTTCGATACCATGATAAGTAATTACTTTACTCAAAAGTTTATGTAAGTAGGTAGGATTTTAACACAAGAATTCAAAGTCTAACAAGTTTACGGGAGTCCAAAATTTTCCTAACAATAAACAATTTCATGTATCTACTTATAGTCAATCTCCTCTTCTCACCACCAGAGATACCTTGTTTCATAGCATCTCCGACCCGTGTATCAGCACATTTATCAAGTCCTAGGATCTGAGTAACCAAGGGAATATTTCATTAAGAAACATTTGTATTTGCTGATTAATGTAGAAATTCTACCAAAATAATGATTTACAATAAGAAACATGATTTCCTCTGTATCCAAGAAAACAACTATAGAATGTAATCTGTTTGAAGTGTGCTCTTCAGTCCTCTGACAGAAGTTGCCTGTTACAAAAGCAAGTTATGGTTGCAGTTATACGAATGCAAAAGGATAAATAGACACAATTAATTATGTTTAAGAGTCATTCAGATCAATGGACGAAGGAGAATCTACCAATAGTGGCACAAAGGTATAAAACATCAAATAACTTGATGGTAGTTGATGTGGAATATAATCCAAAAACTATCCTCTCATTCATTACTTACAGACATCTTAAGGTTTTTTTTTTAACAATAATTTCAATGAAATTCAAGATCTTACTAATTGAGAACATAATTCCACTAATTCTTAAGACTGGACTACATTATACTTAGCTTTATTAAAGTAGCAGTAGAAGGAAAAGCCAATTACATGATAACGCTTTTGCATGGGTTTTCAGTAGGTATACATGTGCAATGCCATCCAAATGCATAGAAGTACCAATTCAAAGTCTCTATTATCATAACCAAGATGAACCATCTCCATATTTCTGAAATTGATCTTATAAACATAGAGTCGTACTTTCTCACTACTTGCAATCAACGAATATCAGATGAATGATAATCTGTCATATGAAACAGATGCAAATGATCATATAAATATGCTTCCAAGGCATTGCCTTCATTTAAGTATCTATCCTAAGATCTGGAACAACTCCTGTCTCCTTCTTTCGTTTGCTAACCTCAAGCATAACATCTTCATAGGCAAGATCCAACTAAATTAATTAGTCACTACCATCATTCAATACACTGATATGCATTGGGAATTCTCTAATTAAACTTGATCGTTTTTGCTTCCAACGCGCTGACAATGTGCAGAGAAATCAAGTGTTTCCTTACTGTTATCTGAGCAATGTACTGGTCATATCGACTTACATATGCTGATGTCTTTTGAGGAATAATTTCTTCTAATTTGTATCCATTGTATGAAACTTCCCCTATGGCCTATTGGAGATAAAAAAGGGGGAAAATCTACTGTTATAATCAAAATTGCATGTGTTTCAAAGAAGCTACAAACTCAAAGTGAAAGAACTATGGAACTGTTGGAAACGTGCCTTAGTTGTTTCGGTTACAGATTTGCTAAATAATTGGTCAATAGACCAAGTTCTAAAGAAATAGCTTTCAAATCTTTTTTTGGCTTGATATTAGGAATATTTGATTAGACGTCGCTTGCTATTGGGAAGATATTTTGATTTTCTATTATATTTTCAACTCTATATAAAGAGCATTATAGTGAATAACAACATGCAATTTTGTTGATACGATCTCTCTTCCTTTTTACTTCCAAATATTTTTTCTTTTGTTGTTATAAATTTTCTGCCCTATTTTTATGATATACCAACATATTGGTATCAGAGCAGTCTTCTTGAGAGACCTGTGAGTTGAGGAAAGCCAAACACAAAACAAAAACACAATAACCTAAGAACTATAAACTCAATTACCTTCAAGAATGGAAACTGAAGCCAATTTCTCCCATATTGCACCACCAATTTTTGATGGTGATAACTATCAAGCTTGGGCTATTAAAATAACATTCTATCTTGGAGCATTATATCTTTGGGAAGCTATAGAGGAAGACTATGATGTGCCCCAATTGCCGACAAATCCTACGGTGGCCCAACTTAGGACTCACAAAAAAAAAGGAAAATCAGGAAGTCCAAAGCTAAAGCTTGTTTATTCTCTACTATTTTTACAAGAATAATGAACTTGGAGTCAGCAAAGAGTAAATGGGACTATCTCAAAAGGGAATACCAAGGCAATGAAAGAACAAAAAATATGCAAGTACTCAACTTGATCAGGGAGTTTGAAATGCTGAAAATGAAGGAGACAGAAATCATCAAGGACTACTCTGACAAGTTGTTGGGTATAGTAAATAAGGTGAGGTTGCTTGGTAAAGACTTCTCTGATGAACGAATTGTGCAAAAAATTCTCATTTTTGTGCCTGAAAAATACGAGTCCAAAATTTCTTCACTAGAAGAATCTAAGGATTTGTCAAGCATATCCTTGGCAATTGGTGAACGCATTACAAGCACAAGAGAAAAGGAGAATGATGAGAAAAGAAGAATTAATGGAGGGTCCTCTTCAAGCAAAAGCAGAAAATTCAAGAGGAGGTAAAGATAGGAAGAACAACAATAAAAAGAAAAAGGCTGGCAACAACAACAACAACATAAACAAGGATGATGCCTATCCATCCTACCCACATTGCAAAAAGATGAATCATCCACAAAGAAAGTGTTGGTGGAGGCTCCACAAAGAAAGCATGGAGAGAAGCAACTTTTTGTTGCAACATGCTTTGCGACAAGCAATAGCTCTAGCAATTCCTGGTTGATTGATAATGGCTGCATAAATCACCTAACTAATGACCAAGAGCTCGATAAAACAATCATTTCCAAAGTAAAAATTGGAAATGGTGAATTTCTTTCAGTCAAAGGGAAAGGAACTATGGCTATAGAAAGCTTAATAGGTTTGAAGTATATTACTGATGTTCTATATGTGGCTCACATTGACCAAAACCTGCATAGTGTCGGGCAGTTGATTAAAAAAGGCTTCAAAGTCATATCTGAAGACAAATTATGCTTGATCAAAGATGCGAAAGGTAGAGATGTATTCAAGGTCAAAATGAAAGCAAAAAGCTTTGCTTTAAATTTATTGGAAGAGGAGCAAATAACATTTTCAAGCATTGTAAACAATGTTTAATTATGGCACAAAAGGCTCGGGCAATTCCACCATGATGGACTACTATATATGCAAAAACATAATTTGGTGAAAGGTGTTCCTTTGTTGGAAGACAAGCTAGCTGATTGTGTGGCTCGTCAATATGCCACGCAAGCTAGAAAACCCTTCCCTCAAACAACATGGAGATCAACACACAAGCTGCAACTCGTGCACACAGATGTTGGAGGACCTCAGAAAACATCATCTTTAAATGGTAGTAACTACTATACTATATTGATTGATGATTATACCAAATTTTGCTGGATTTATTTCCTCAAATTTAAACATGAGGTTGCTAATATATTTTGGAAATATAAAGCATTGGTGGAGAATCAAAGTGGTTTCAAGATATAGAAGATAAGGTCTGATAATGGGAAAGAATATACAAATGATATTTTTGATAAGTTTTGTGAAGAAGTTGGCATTATATACCAGCTCACAGCTCCTTAAGCCCTACAATAAAATTGTGTAAGTGAGAGGAAAAATCGAAGTATTATGGAAATGACAAGGTGTATGCTGCATGAGAAAGAATTGCCAAAAAAACTATGGGTAAAGGCTGCAAACACTGCATTTTTCTTGCTAAATAGGCTGCCAACAAGGGTCTTGCAGAAAAAAAAAAAACTCCATTTAAAGCTTGGTTTGGTTATAAACCAAATTTACAGAATCTAAAAACTTTTGGTTCTATTTGTTTTTCTTATGTGCCACAGGTAAAAAGAGACAAACTTGATAAGAAGGCAAAATGAGGAGTTTTTATTGGGTATAGTAATTCCTCAAAGACTTACAGAATTTTCCAACCACAAAATGGAAAAATTCCTGTAAGCAGAGATGTCAAGTTTATAAAGGATAAACAATGGAACTGGGATGAGTCTATAAAGAAGTAATTGGCAGAGCCACCACAATATTCTGATAATGACATAGATGATATCCCAGTTAGAGGTACAAGTTCCTTATCTGATTTTTATGAAACAAGCAATCTTGCTATTTTTGAGCTTGTAGAATTTGAAGAAGTAGAGAAAGATAACAAATGGATTGAAGCTATGAAAGAAGAGCTTAGAATGATTGAAAAAAATGACACTTGGGAGTTGGTGGTTAGGCCTCAACATATTAAGATCATTGGAGTCAAATGGGTTTACAGGACTAAACTTAATGCAGATGGTTCTGTAAATAAATACAAAGCTAGATTAGTGGTGATGGGGTATAGTCAAGTATTTGGAGTAGATTTCTCAGAAACTTTTTCTCTAGTGGGACGTTTAGATACAATCAGGATGTTGCTTGCTTTGGCAGCACAAAAGCGATGGAAGACTTATCAGTTGGATATGAAATCAACATTTTTAAACGATTATCTTCAAGAGGAGATTTATGTAGAGCAACCTGAAGGATTCCAAGTCAAGGGACAAGAGGAGAAAGTCTACTTGTTAAAGAAGGCCTTATATGGTCTTAAATAGGCTCCTAGGGCCTAGTATAGCAGGATTTATGAACACCTTCAAAGTCTTGGATTTGTTAAAAGTCCAAGTGATGTGATGAACACTTAAATATGTATGTTTAATAAGAGCTTAGTTTATCATATTGCATTAATAGTGTCATTAAATTCCTCAACTTAAGCATATTTGTAGTCTTTGCATCTTTGGAATTAACTTCCTCTTAATTTTGGTTTTGTTACAGGTTCGGTAAAATGGGCATAACTCTCTATTTATTGATCAGAATGGTGCAATTCTTAATGTTTTGGAAAGAAGATTCAATTGTCTACAAGATTGCATTTCACAAGCATCATCAAATTTGGGCTCTTAATGGACCAAAATTGCGCTTGAAGTGAACCATCTACAGTCTCAGTCTAGTCTACCAGGCCTCAGTATTTGGATCGTATCTCTCAAAATACGTATCCAAATTGTGCAAATCAATATGTTCTAGAAATCTGAGAGAAATATCTACAACTTTCATGAATACATGTGATTAAAATTCTCAACATTTCAATGTCAAAATTGATGGTCAAAGTCAGTGCCTAATGATCCCAATTGTCAAAGATATTTACAACTAATATTTGACAATTATGCCCTTGAAATTTGATAAGTTTGCCCTTGGATGTATCTATAAATAGAGGTGCCTTGTGACCCATTAGGGCATCTTGGCCTTGGCTGGAACATTTTGGCTTTGGCTGGAATATTTTAGCTTTGGCTAGGATCTTGTATTGTGTTTTGTGTGTTTATGTTATTAATAAATTTCCTTTTTCTTGCATTTTATTTTCTTTCTATTATAATGTTCTTCTAATTTCTCTTTTGCTAAGGTGAAAGGGTGAAACCCTTGATATGAGAATAAGGATTCTCTAACCCTTAATATGTGCTTAATAATCTTAATCTTATAATGTTTATTCAATATGATTTATATTTAATTTCTTAATCAATCTTGACACCACTCGTAAGGTGGAGGTCTTGATCCATTGTAGACAATCCTTGGCACATCAAATGCTTGGATCCTTCCTAGACATCGTATGGTTCTTCCTTACCGACACAAGTCTAGTTAGGAACCTTGATTTGTTGTAGACATATGGTGATTGGCACATTGGATGCTTGAAACCATTTACAAGAAGTGGTATAAATATTGGTAATGAAACAAATATAATTCATATAACTAAAATGGGTTAATTATCCTTATTTGAAATATCAAGGGCGGATCCCCTAACCTTAGCCTTCATTGTTATTGTGTTAATTCCTCTTGTATTTTAATTATTCTATTGCTTATGAACTTTTTATTTACTATGGTAGGTTCTACCACCTTATGAAATTGTTCTTTAATTTACTATGGTTGGTTATACCACCTATTTCCATGGATGGTTTTACCTCCTCTTGCTTTTTGTTTTATATTTGAATGGTCGATAATACTGCCTACCATCTTACATATTTATTGATATTATCTTGTCATTTCTTTAAATTATTCATATCATATTTGCTTATTTTATAATTTGTAACGCTAAAATCCCCTTCCTTGTGGATCAACCTCGGTTTCACCGGGATTATTACTTCGACACTCCTATACTTGGGAGACAATCCTATTTTCGGATGCATCAAGTTTTTGGCGCCGTTGCTGGGGAAGGTAAAAATTTGGCGTACAAAATTGTAAGTATTTTCTTTTCCCATTTCTATTTTATGGCATACGTTCATCTCTTCTCTCCCATTTCTATCTTTATTTTTTCTTGCATGTGTTCATCTTTTCTTTCTCTTTGCATTAATTGGTAGAATTGTTAGTAGCCACTCATCTTGTCTTAAAAAAAAAAATCATGCTCATGCCCAACCAAGAACATTAATGGACTCCATAAATCTTAGGAGAACTTGTGCACGATCATGCATAGTCTTCCCTCATGATGCATTATACTTCGACCATGAATCGTATTTCATTCAATTCTTACCCAACTTTCATGGCCTAGATGTTGAAAACTCATTTTTGCACTTGAGAGAATTTGAAGAGTTTTGTAACGCTTATAGTGACCTAAATTGTAGCATAAACATCTTGAGATTAAAGCTTTTTCCTTTTTCTCTAAAAGAAAAAGCTAAGACATGGCTACAAAATCTTAAAGAATTCTTTCCTCCCTATAGAACAAATTCTCTTAAAAATCAAATCATCAATTTCACTAAAAAATAAGGAGAGACCTTTTACCAATGTTGGGATAGGTATAAAGCATTGCTTAACACTTGTCATCATCATGGTTTGGAAACATGGGAACTAGTTTTAATTTTCTATGAAGGTCTTACACATCAAGCTAGGCAAATGGTGGAATTAATGTGTAATGGACAATTTGAAAATAAAGACCCTGATGAAGCTATGGATTACCTAGACTTACTAGCGAAAAATGCTCAAAATTGGAATAATGTTGGCACCTATGAGGTACCAAAAAAATCTAGTAGAGGCATTTATAACATTGGGGAGAATCATGATCATCATGCTAAATTTGCATCCCTAGCTAGAAAAGTCGAGGATTTAGAAATGTGGTCTATGCAAGAAATTGTCTGTCACACTTGTAATTCTAGTGATCATCCTACGGATGATTGCCCAATTGTGCCTACCTTTAGGAAAAGTCTCCATGAACAAACCAATGTTTTCGACCCTTTTCAAAGGTCAAATCCTAATCCTTACAAACACAATTTTGGATGGAAAAATCACTTGAATTTTGATTGGAGGAATGATAATCATGTACAATCTTACCAACCTTCCCTTCAATCATATCAAAATTTTCAAAAATCTCATGATCATGCATCTTATAAGGATCTTGAAGAAACATTGAATTTGTTTATTGCAAAGCAAGAGGTTTTTAATAGTCAAACTGCTCATACTATGGCGAACTTGAATGATGTTCTTGAAAAACTTGCATTTGTACTTAGTACTCATGAGAAATGTGAGTTTCCATCTCAACTAGAGCCAAACTCCATCAATCCACATGCGAGTAATCCACGTGGCCAACATCTAGATGAAGATTCGGTAAGTACTCTTCACGATGGTAAGGTTGAACATATTCTTAACCCTTATGAGAAAAATGAGGAATCAATCTCAAGGGGTAAGGAAGAGGTTAATAAACCTACACCTAACAAGGAAGATATCGAATCCTCACTTATGCCCTCATGTCATCATGCAAAGGAACACAACCAAAATTTTGACAATAATAAATTTTTCAAGCATGATGAATGTAAGAAAGCTAATAAGATTAACGTGGAAGACTATATCCAAAATGAGAATTTGTCAAGTCCTTCAGAAATTGGGTTAACTAGTTCATTTGAAGCAAATATGCAACTAGTGCCCATTGCTTCTAAAGAATTTTCATTGCTTAATTTTGTACAGGTGAAAGAGATTAAGAGTTGGGAGCCATATTTTGAACAAAGGCAGGAAGAAACATCCACACTCAAGAATGCATGCCTCAAGGACAAACAAACTCAATCAGTGGTAATCTCTTCCATTCTCACAAATAAAGGAAAAAGAGAGGTACCACCTCAATGGCATATTTTTTACCGTGGTAAATTACTTTCGAAGAGAATCCTCTTTTGGCCTTTTTTCATTACTAACCAAATTTTATCCGTTTGTGCCATATTTTCATTTTTATTCTTGATTTTTGCTATCATTTCTAGTTTGTTCTTATTTTATTTTATGTGCTTTTATTTTATTTGTGTGTTTGCATTTTGTTTTCCGGTCAAGTGGCGGATACGGTACTCCATGATTTTTAAAGTTGGTTTTTCAATTCCCTAAAAACTGTTGCTCACCTTGCATTCATTTTCCTTTCTTTTCTCGCATTTTCACATGGACACCATTCTCTCAAATCTGCACAAACATTTTCCCTCTCTTCCTCCAAATGATTTGCTTAAAATTTACAAAGCTCGCACAAAAAGAGTAAGGATGTTGATGCTTAAGGGTATGTCTGTCGAAGTAAGATGGTTAATTGAAGCCAAGGTCCGATTTTCTTATGAATTTTCAGATAATCTTGTTTCTCACATGCCAGGTATGGGAAAAAGCTCTTATGCCAAAAACGAAGAGTGAAAAGGTTACAAGTTTGTCCCAAATGTGCAAGATGGACTTGTAACCAGCGTTGCCGCTCCTTAGGATATTTGTCTAATAATCGAGAGGATAAACTACAGTTCATCAAGAATGGACTGAGTAAGGAGTCTTTGGATGATATCTGAGTGATTCTTGAGACGCATTCTTGTGGACTTGTGCAACGTGAAATTTTTAACTTATGGACACAATTCCGAGATGAGCAAGAATGCTATAGTCTTGGGAATCTGACTCAAAACGACCCTGTTTGCCAGTTTATAAGAAAACTGGATGGGAAGCATATCCCCAACTCATAGAAGGTGTTTAAGCCATTTATGGACGTAAAACCAGATGAAGATATGAGCCACAATCACAACTACCTGTACATATGCATGCGTGCCATCATTTTTGAATTTTAATGCCTTATAGCTGTCATTTTTGAATTTGTATCTTTTGCTTCACTTATGGTGTCTTATTTCATCATCTTTTTTTGAATTTCTATGCATTATTGTCATATTTTTCAAAAAGCAACCGAGCTACCTATTTAGATGTCATCATTAGCATACCTTTTTGCACTCCATAAATACCACATCTCTTGTTCTCTTCTTCACATATAGTTAGAGAGTTGCATAGACATGGAAGGAACTTCAAAACGTCGAATCCAAAGGATATGTATATTATGTGGATCTCGACCGGGTAAAAGTGAGGAGTTTGTAGAAGTAGCAAATTACCTTGGTAGGCTACTGACTGAAAGAAATATTCATGTGGTTTATGGGGGAGGTAGCCTCGGGTTAATGGGTTGCGTATCAACAGCTGCACATGTAGGAGGTAGTCAAGTGTTAGGAGTTTTTCCTAAAGCTTTGGATGTAGAAAGCATTGTTGGAAAAACGGTTGGGAAGGAGTTACAGGTCTCATCTATGCATGAACGCATGGCACATATGCTTATCAATTCAAATGCCTTTATTGCTTTATTAGGTGGCTTTGGGACTTTTGAAGAAATTTTTCAAATTGCCTCTTGGGCCCAACTGAATCTCCATAAAAAACCCTTAGGTTTGTTGAATGTTAAAAATTTCTTTGATCCTTTGATAAGTTTTGTTGATGCAGCTGTGGAACAAAATTTTATCTCTCATTCGGCAAGAAAGATCCTTATTTCTGCTACTACTGCTAGTGAACTACTTGACAAGTTACAAGCATTCGAGTATGAACCTGACCCAGCCATAACTCAAATTGATTGGTAAGGGGAACAAAACAAAAGGCGTAGATTGGATCTGAATTTCCGTTTGTAATTCTTCTTTGTCTTTTATTTTATTTTTAGCATTTTATTTTATGAGTCTTTCAGGTCATCTCTCTTGAATACCAGAAGCTTCAGGTAATGCCTCCTATACTTTATCTCTCTACATTTAAACATTGAGGACAATGTTTCATTTGGTTGGGAGGGAAGGACAGTAGACATAAGTATGTTTTGAATTTTCTTTTTCTTGAAAAAAAAAAGAGCGAGTTAGTAATTAGATTCAGAGTGCGGCGTAAGGAGTTCAAATCCTTGAGACGCATTCTGTGTCAGGAATGACAGAGTAGGGAGGGCCAGTTTGAACCCTTGAAACCCATTCTAACCAATTTGTCATTTTATTTTGATCTTGTGAACTCATTTTAGCTAACTTGATATTTTTAGTCTTGATTTTTTAATTTTATAACAAGGAGGTCTTATTCATTTCACTTTGAATTATTCAAATCTATGAACTCTTACAACCTTATCATTTAAAAATTGTGTGCTTATGTACTCATTAAGCAAGTATTCATGAACTTTTCTTCACACACACACACACATACCTTGATGCATGATTGTGGATGGCAAAATGAAGTGTTGTAATATTGAGTTCTTTTGTTTTGTTTAGGATAACAATACAAAGGAAGGGGAAAGTTAAAAAAAAAAGAAAAGTGAAAAAAAAAGAAGAGAGCAATTGTGGATAAGTTTGGTCTCGTAGCCTCCTTAATTCGAGCAATTAAGCCCGAGGGGTGCCTCAACACCTAATACCCTAAGACCAACTGGTTTGGGAGCTATTGGCCCAAAGCTCGCTACATGGATTAAGGAGAAAGCTTAATGGGATTGAACATTGCACTATCAACAAGTTTCTAAGCAAAAATAAAGCATCGGCAACCCGAGTCGTTAAGCTCGTAGGGGTGTCTTAACACCTAATGCCCTAAGGCCAACTGGTCTGGGAGTCATTAGCCTAAGGCTCGCTACATGGGTTAAAGATGCATTCGTTAAAAAAAAAAGGAGAAAAAAAAATACATATATATATATATATAAAATGAATAAATGCCCCTTACCTAAGGTCGTTAGCATTAACAAATATTAGAACCGACATGGCTTCTTTCTAATAAGCCCCATAGTCATGTGTTGACTGAGCACAAAACGAAGGTTTATAGATATCTTGACCGAAGGGTACATGAGTCATAAAAAAAATAATAATAATAATTGGTTGAGAGTTTGTTTATTTGGATAAAATCAAGGAGAGTGCAATAATGACCACCTTGGATGTAAAATTCTATAAATCACTTCTAAATAATAACGCTTTAATTGCTAGGGACTAGCAATAAGCTAGTTGAGAGGTGTGATGAACACTTAAATATGTATGTTTAACAAGAGCTTAGTTCATCATATTGCATTAATAGTATCATTAAATTCCTCAACTTAAGCATATTTGTAGTCTTTGCATCTTTGAAATTAACTTCCTCTTAATTTTGGTTTTGTTACAGGTTCGGTAAAATGGGCATAACTCTCTATTTATAGAACAGAATGGTGCAATTCTTAATGTTTTCGAAATCTGATTCAATTTCTACAAGATTGCATTTCACAAGCATCATCAAATTCGGGCTCTTAGTGGACCAAAATTGGGCTTGAAGTGAACCCATCTACAGTCTCGGTCCAGTCTGACCAGGCCTCAGTATTTGGACTGTATCTCTCAAAATACGTATCCAAATTGTGCAAATCAATATGTTCTAGAAAGCTGAGAGAAATATCTACAACTTTCATGAAGACATGTGATTAAAATTCACAACATTTCGATGTCAAAATTGATGGTCAAAGTCGGTGCCTAATGATCCCAATTGTCAAAGATATTTACAACTAATATTTGACAATTATGCCCTTGTAATTTGACAAGTTTGCCCCTGGATGTATCTATAAATAGAGGTGCCTTGTGACCCATTAGGGCATCTTGGCCTTGGCTGGAACATTTTGGCTTTGGCTAGGATCTTGTATTGTGTTTTGTGTGTTTATGTTATTAATTAATTTCCTTTTTCTTGCATTTTATTTTCTTTCTATTATAATGTTCTTCTAATTTCTCTTTTGCTAAGGTGAAAGGGTGAAACCCTTGATATGAGAATAAGGATTCTCTAACCCTTAATATGTGCTTAATAATCTTAATCTTATAATGTTTATTCAATATGATTTATATTTAATTTCTTAATCAATCTTGACACCACTCGTAAGGTAGAGGTCTTGATCCATTGTAGACAATCATTAGCACATCAAATGCTTGGATCCTTCCTAGATGTCGTATGGTTCTTCCTTATCGACACAAGTCTAGTTAGGAACCTTGATTTGTTGTAGACATATGGTGATTGACACATTGGATGCTTGAACCCATTTACAAGAAGTGGTATAAATATTGATAATGAAACAAATATAATTCATATAACTAAAATGGGTTAATTATCCTTATTTGAAATATCAAGGGCGGATCCCCTAACCTTAGCCTTCATTGTTATTGTGTTAATTCCTCTTGTATTTTAATTATTCTATTGTTTATGAACTTTTTATTTACTATGGTAGGTTCTACCACCTTATGAAATTGTTCTTTAATTTACTATGGTTGGTTATACCACCTATTTCCATGGATGGTTTTACCTCCTCTTGCTTTTTGTTTTATATTTGAATGGTCGGTAATACCGCCTACCATCTTACATATTTATTGATATTATCTTGTCATTTCTTTGAATTATTCATATCATATTTGCTTATCTAATAATTTGTAACGCTAAAATCCCCTTTCTCGTGGATCGACGTCGGTCTCACCGAGATTATTACTTCGACACTCCTATACTTAGGAGACAATCCTATTTTCAGATGTGTCATGAAGCTACATTATATGTAAAAGGAACAGATGCTAACTCAATTATAGTTTCTGTTTATATTGATGATCTACTTGTTACAAGAAGTAATGAGAAGTTGTTAAAGGAGTTTAAAGCTGAAATGCTCAAAGTATTGGAGATGATAGACCTTGGCTTAATGTCCTATTTTTTTGGGTATGGAGGTGAAGCAAGATCATGATGGATGCTTTCTAAGCCAAAAGAAGTACGCAAGGGAAATACTAAAAAAAATTCACATGGAAGATTGCAAAAGTACCAACACGCCAATGAATCAGAAGGAGAAATTTAGCGAAGATGATGGAGTAGAAAAAGTTAAGGGAAGCAAATATAGAAGCCTAATTGGTTGCTTGATGTATCTTACAGCCACCAGAGTAGACATAATGTTTGTAGTAAGCTTACTCTCAAGATTCATGCATTGCACTAGTGAAGTGCATTTTCAAGTTGCAAAAAGGATTGTAAGATATATTAAGGGCACAATAACTTATGGCATTAAATATTCTTATTGTCAGGATATTAAGCTTCATGGTTTTTCTGATAGTGATTGGGCAGGCACTGTTGATGACATGAGAAGTACAATAGGGTTTTGTTTCAGTTTTGGATTAGGAATTTTCTCATGGTCTTCAAAGAAGCAAGATGTGATTGCTCAAAGTACAGCAAAGGCATAATATATGGCAGCCAATGATATTGTAAATCAAGGAATTTGGATCAGAAAAATACTTGCAGATTTACATATGGAGCAGAATGAGCCAGCGAAGATTTGTGTAAATAACCAAGCTGCAATTGCAATTTCAAATGATCCAGTTTTTCATGGCAAGACTAAGCATTTCAAGATCAAGTTGTATCACTTAAGAGAAGTACAAAAGTGTGGCGAAATTAAACTGCTTTATTGCAAGACTGAGGATCAAGTTGCAGATGTCTTAACCAAGGCTCTACCAAAAGCTAGATTTGAAATGTTAAGAAACAAATTAGGCCTCTGTAGCTACTAAGGCAATGAGGAGTGTTGGAAACGTGCCTTAGTTGCTTCAGTTATAGATTTGCTAAATAATTGGTCAATAGACCAAGTCCTAAGGAAATAGCTTCAAAATCGTTTTTTGGCTTGATATTAGGAATATTTGGTTAGATGTGGCCTGATATTAGGAAGATATTCTGATTTTCTATTATGTTTTCAACTCTATATAAAGAGCATTGCAGTGAATAACAATATGCAATTTTGTAGATACAATCTCTCTTCTTTTTTACTTCCAAATATTTTTTCTTTTGTTGTTATAAATTTTCTGCCCTATTTTTGTGATATACCAACAAGAACATTATCACATTGGTTGTGGAAAAGTTATTCAAAATTGTTCACAGGATACCTGCATCAAGCTAAGTGTTCTCTGATAAAATGGCCAGGGCGACTAAATGGAAACATAACTTGTTTTCCCAGTTAAGATATCTTTGTAACAAGTTTCTTTAATAATTTTTTATGATCTGAAGAAAAAATAAAATCCATGCATAATCAAATATAAAGTTACTGTTGCACCTACCTGGAGGGATTTGTCTAGATTTTCAGAAAGAGACTTTAAAAGTGAAGTCTTTCCACGTCCTGGAGGACCAACAGAGAAATCCTGCAAAAAACGTAAGCTTAATTAGATTACAATGGAGAAGAATATACATTTTTATAAGCTCAATCAGATTAAAGTGCAACAAATTAATGAATTAAATAAGGTTTTCAAAGCTTACCTTCCATGCTTTATGATACCACTAACATCATTAATGATGTTTATCTTTGCTCGACTTGACTTTGAAACACAAAGCTTTGCAAAATCCTGGAGAACAAATTCCAATTCCAAATGAATTATACGACCATAAAGATAACTGCTGATGAGCTAATAGAGATGCCATGTCCAACAAAGAGTTTTTGCTTTCACATTCAAAAGATGTGTTTTTGGGCTACATTCAAAACATGTTCACAATTTTATAAGATGTCAAGTGTGACAAATTCAGAACATAATACATAAAGAGATATGATAAGAGTAGTTACTGATGTAACATCTAACAATTAGGCAGTTACACATACAATTAGTGTATGGCACTCTCTCACTCTAATTTGGCTTATAAACTATTAGCTAAAAATTAAGCCATAAAAATCATAAGAAGTATAAAATGTAAATTATAGACTGGTGCATGTCCATGCCTTAAAACTACATTCAGATACTTACACAAAGTGTAATTCTAATGGAATTCCATAGTGTTGGTAGGGGTCTTCCATGAACTACTTCACATACTGCCCCCACGCACAGATTCTTGTAACTGAACTCCACAGTGGGAACCGTACTCAAACTCTGCAACAACCCAAGTTCATTTTCAATCCAGGAAAAAAATTCATTCATAAAGATATATTATAATAAATGCATTTACGGTGTAAAAATTATGTAAAAGACTTAAAATCTGTTTATTGATGGTATCACATCACTTCATAGGATAAAGGGGGCTTACTTGTCTATTCTATTCACTAAATTTCTACAACAATGGAAGGTTGTCATTTCGAATATTTTTTATGAGTTTCCCTATGAACTCATGGCGCTCTAGAGCTCCAAGCTTGGTAACATCAATCACCTTTTTTGCCTTTTCATCATCTTTATCAAACAATGATGCCCTTAACAAAAAATTGGTAACCTCTCGTTAGCATCATTGCTCGTGGAAGAACCTAGGAAGCCAAATCACTTCCAAAGCTTGTTGAACTAAGCTCCTGGAGCATTAATGATCTCTGGCTTCCTTCCATTTTAGCCATAACTTGATTTTTTGTTTTTTAAAGGCAAGTAAGCTTAGAAAGTTTGTCAGAAAAGGGTGTGCATGCACTATGTATGTATATTTGATATAAGCTAATTAAGTTAGCATCTGCTAACCGGCCTATATTTAGTGTATAGTGCAAAATATTTTGATGCATGAGATTCCTTCCCACCATGGTTTATTTTTTGACATCGATTCATTAAAGTATTTGGAAGCTTACGTGCATGGCACGAGGGGGTAATCAGGCAAGATTGTAGATGTGTTATCAGTCAATCAACAAACTCTTTTTGAATCGTTAAGGTAAATTTGTTCTGCAGGACAGTGTTATATATATTATATACACGACAGAAAATTATAAGATTGTTAGCATGTGCTTGATGCAACTTGAAATTTATTCAAATAAATGTTTAAAATTTTAAAATTTAGCTAAGTCGTTCTATTAGCTAAATAATTCTAAAAGTATAATAACATTATAAAATAAATAATAAGTGCTTGGATTTTATAATAGAAATTTTTGAGATAAAATCTTAACATGAATTTCAACCTGTTCATTCACCTAATCTAATCTAATTATTAGAATTTAAAATAAAAACAATTACATTTAATGATGTCAACTCATTTGATATCTTAACTATTAGATTATATGAGGTAATTCATGATGACTAAATATCTAACATTATAATGATCGATACTAAAGTCATGGACTACAAAATCATGTTGTTACGTTCTAGACTAGGCCAATAACAAAGGTTACATAATATGTTTTCTACGGGGAAAATGAAAAATTATGAAGATTTGTTTAAACACTTATGTTGCATATCAAAACGGAAATTGTAATGACTTTTGGAGACTGCCATTGAGCACATACCAGATTAACATTCATACTATTTCACTTTATTAAATACTATTTTATTTATCTGTTAATGTTTGTTGGTGGATGTATGCCAATTCTTATATGATTTAATTATTCAATGGTTATTAATAATAGCAAACATGCATCCTTGCAATTTCCTTTAGTACTTCGTTGCATGCATATTAAAAAATATTAATCTTTAATAAAGTCATCAATTATTTACACGTATATGTTTTTTTATAAGGATATTATTACTTATTTAGGATATTATTACTTATTCTTATGATTTGATTTTATATATGATTTGATAAGATTAATATCTTAACTTTTTTTTTTGATAAGATTTACTTTTGCTTTAGTTTAACTTTCTTTAAATAAGAATTTATCTTTTAGATTTTTTTTGGCAACTATGAAACGGTTGTAGTTTATTTTATTTTGTAGAATTTGGTATGAATCAACGAATTTCATATTACTAAATAAGATTAAATAGATTAATGCTCTTTAGGCAAATCTTATATATACCCTTGTTTTAGATTAACTTTTATAAATAAGATTAATCAACGGACGGTATTGTTTTAATAAGTGTTGATCAATAGACATCTAAAACCAAAAAAGAAAATTAAATAAATTCAAGTCCAGAGTTGATGCAAAGAATATGATGTACGTGACTACAAATTGCACGAAGCTTGAATCAAAATATCCAACGGCCGGTTTTCGGGATTGCATTTTAAAATAGCCTTTCAATGCATGCAATCAAATATGGCCTACAAATCATAGAGCACTTAAACTTTTCAGGACACCCAAGAAGCAATCACTCAAGTGGCTAGCATGGGAAAGGGAAACTTTTCTTATATGATATGGCTTTGAAATGCATACTAAACTCCTGGCAATGACTCCACATTCCAATGTTGCGAAACAGGACATTAAAATTTTAGGCTGCATGGAGCATGTATAAATAGTAGCATATTAATCCCATCATTTAATCTTAATTTGTCCTCTAGCTAGCTCCATTGTTGTTCGTGGCCAGATGTTGGTTATCTCAAACCCCTAACTTTTGGCCACTGAACGTTTGAGTGCATGGAGAAGTCATCGGGCACCATGAGATACATTCAATTATTTATCGATGCAAACGCCCCGTCGCCACATGACGATTTGTGGATCCCTAATATATTGAGTTAAAGTTTCTTTTTTGTTTTGCATTAATTACCTCACTAAATTGCCCACTCACACGCAAAGGAAAGTCGTTTAATAAGGTTAACTAAACACTTAAATGTCACATCCCAAAACACGAGTGTACTTGTCTGCGGAGGCATCTATACTAATTTGTCAAGAAATTGGGTTACATTAGGAAGGTACTGGAAAAATGACACTCACAATACCAGTGATGAGGTCCGCAGTCCACTTAATATCAACGAATAGATCCAAGTGGAATTAATAAATTAATGTCTGTCAATTCTCATTTTTTTTAGAATCTAATTCAAAGAAATCGTCATAAAAGAAGCAACTAGAAGGACTCGGTATATCTGTGCATGATACTAATGGTATAGATACTATTGTATAAAGTCAAATATATCACAGATCTTTCGGTAGCTACAAATCAAAGGATTTTTTTTTTCTTTTTTTTTCTGTCGTGTCTGCATGCCCACAACATATTCTATATATTTACTTCTTCTCCACGTACAACAATGACAAATTTCATATATATATTTGTTGTGTCTCTACTTTTCAACAAAAAGAAAAAGATGACTTTACCCTTATAACAAAAGATAAATTACAAAAATATCCCTTCTGCAGAAAAAATCTAGAATACCCGTAGTTGTTATAAAACTGCTACCTTAATTGTGGAGAGTTGGCCTATCTCACCTCGAAATCACCGGTTGATTAGAAAGAGTCGTGTTTTAGGTATATTGATAGCAACTTGCATAAGGAAACAAATCGAAGCTTTTGAATGAGATGTGGCAATGGGAGCAAACAATAAATATGAGAGATGATAGTACTGACAGGGATGAAATAATGCCTAAGGAACCAACTTACTGAAATAATGAACTGTGCATGACTATCTGGAGACGGTTCTAGATAATATAGTAACAACTCTAATTGCCCATTCAATCTAAAACTTGAGGAAAATGATTCGACAGTAATTTGTAGCCTGATAGTATGAACAAAATATTTGGGACGCAACTGACCATACAAAAGATGTTTTATGGTAATGCAGAATGACTACGAATGTTGACAGCAAGCTAAATAATGGGCTCAATGCTAATTTAGGATATAGAAGATTGTGTTTGGGTTTTGATGAATGAATAATATGCTTAGAAGATGTATTTGGGATAGTATTTCAAATATGAAGAAATAAACATGGCTATGTCTAACGCTAATAATTGAAAAATGCGTTTGAGAAGTGTGTTTGAAACTATAATGGAGTGAGAATGATTGATGAATGAGCAACTATGCCTAAATATGAGGCTTTTGACATGAATTCTTGATGATCTTATGATAATGTGTGGAGGCTCTTATTATAGCTTATATATGAGAATTATAGATGATGTCAACTAGGGTAAATGATAAGATAATAGGTGATAATTATAATAATTATCCCTAATTATTGTAATAATAAGGTGAGATAAAGGCTAAGATAAGGTCTAAAATATTTATCTAAGACAAATAATAAAATAAAATATAAGGATAATGAGTAAGGATAATTCTAAGAGACTTTTACCATCTTGCCCTCACCCTAAATCTTATTTGTTATTTACTAAAATACCTTCAAGTAGGTCTTGCTTTAACACATTGGGCTAAGCGATTCTCATATTTCCTAATTGTGCCAACCAAACCATAGCCCACCAAGAAGCCCTAAGGGTGGCTTGGATCCACTTGATCTGTTTGTACAACTTGGGTACTGATTCTGATTTTGATTCTAATTTAGCCCAGTACTGACTTTTGGTAGCTAGACTTTAATTATGGGCTTTACTGAGTCATATTTCAAGGCATTGTACTGATTATACTGACTTTATTGATTGTATTGAAGTGCCATAGCCAGAGACGTTAATTATACAAGTTCAGATTCAGGTTCAGATTTTGGATTCAGAGTTCATATTTGTATTAGATGTATCGGTCTAGATTTTTGTTTTGTCCTATGAGGCTTGAGCCAAAATCGAGCATCAAGAATATTTAAGTCTAATAATATTACAGTGATGAAGTACAAGATTATATTATATGTAGTTTCATGCCAATAAAATAAGGTACTGGGGCTTCCATCTCGCTTCAAGCAATTGCGACCTAGGCACTATTTTCTATGCTTTTTTGAGACTTAGGGGAAAACAGACAAGATGGAGATTGAAGGAGTCACCACCTGAGTAAATAAGCTCGAAAAATTGGGCGATGATAGTCTGGTCCCTTGTTTCTAGACCCAAACTACCTTCATCTCTTTAGAGATGGCTTCGAAAAGCTAGAGACGGTTACTAGGATTTACCGAGTTCAATGCTTTAAAATATTAATATTATCCATCTTGATTCTAAGTTCATTTTCACACAACTGTTTTTATCTTTTTATTACATGTAAGATATCAACATTTAAGCACCCATAGAAAGGGGGAAGAAGAATAGAGCACATCATCCTTCAAACATGGGGGATTTAGGGAATGGGATTACATCACCTTGAAATAAAAGATAAAATATAAGTTATGCTTTAAAATAAGCACAAGTTGACAACAATAATAATGTAAGTTAAGAAATAAAAACAATTAGGCAATAAAGCAAGATTAATAAGGTAGAGATGCAAATAAAGCATAAAGAAACATAAATAACCAAAATAGAACATGACAAGTAGTACAGAATCATAAAAGAAAGAAACCACATAAATAAAGCAAGACATTGTAAATAAAACATGCATAAGGCTATTAAATTAAGAAATGACAAATAATGAAATTAAAGTTGTAAGTTCTAAAGTTGCAGATTTAGTTACGTAAGACAGAACTACTACAATTATATATCAAATGTACCAAAACATAAATAAAATTGCACAAAGGAGTTTTACGTGGTTTGGCTATAACTAGCCTACATCCACGGACAACCAAGCTACAATTCACTGTGATGTTCATGTTTACAAGGACTAGGATTTTATAGTTGATGACCTTCCCGTTCACTAACACTCACCTATCCTATATAAACAACATTCTAATCACCTATCTATAGCAAACCAGCTCTTTCCTTACTGTACTCCTTACAATTGGAGTCCCTCTCAAATTGTATTACAAGTTCCCAATGAGATAACCTCAATTTTCTAGTTAATCACAATCATGATAAGTAAAAAGAACTTATTGCTACTCAAGCTAAACTCATATAGCTTGCACACAAAACATTATCGGGGTATAAGCAAAAGACTTCTAATAATATACAACTTGTCGAGCAAACTGTCCTTGTTGAACAAGGATTCTTCAAGATCTTTCCTAATTGTAATTGTCCTATAAATCTTGCAAATATAAGAAAGCTAAATCATGTTAGCATATTAAGTGAATAAACACAATATAAATCCATTCCTAAAGTGAGATAAAATTAATATTTTCCCAACAAAAATCCAAATCCTGAAAATAATATCTAATTAAGTTATAGATAACTGAATCAGTTCAAAACAACAAAGTAATCAAATAAAATATTGCAAGATTTGTTTTCTCTCAAAATACCAACACATCAATGCCATATAGATTGACTAGGATACATGGTAGTCCATGTGGCATTGTCCTAACAATTTCCCCTTTGACATTTTGTGAGAAAAACAAAAAGTAAAATAACCTGCATAAGATCAATTAGTAATAACATGACTAAGTAGGGAAGCAAATAAGAACTGCATAAAAGCAGTTAAAAAAATTATCTTGCTAAAGAAATTTGGTCGATCAGCTTTATCAAGTTCATACAGATCAAGCCAAAACAAGTAATCAACTAAGTTCAAAACATTAAAATAAAAAAGACATTATCTTCTCCCCCTAAAGTACTCCGTCTTAACAAAAAACATCAAAATGTAAAAGTGTTATCAACATATGAGGCAAACCAACGACCAGTAGAAGTGAACCGCAAGCTGCAAACTACTTCCAGATCCTACCTTACTCCTCCAAAATTAGGAAAATTATTTACACCTAGCTACTCCCTTTTTTTCTTCATAAAGTGTCAAAGAGCTATTTTTGGTGCCTAGCAAAGCTCTTGGGTAGGAAACCTTTCTTGAGAAAGCCACTCCTTGTCCTTAGCTTTTATCTTGTTGAAGGTATTGATGGTGAAGGGACTAGAGTAGACTTCTCATATGAAGTGGCTATCACGATAGCAAGATCTTAGCTACCTCCTTAGCTTGTTGAGTTGTAACTTCTGGTAAAAGGAAAGACATTTGTAGAAGTGAAGTAGCTACAGCAGTTGATGGAGAAGTATCATTTTCAGCTGAATTTGGGGATGAATGACGGGAGGTTCAATTTAAAAATGGAAGGTGTAATGTCAATCAGAATGATGGTGGAAATTTCTATAGTAGTAATGGGAATTGGAGTAGTTGGTGGTGATTTAACTTGTTAAGGAGTTATGGTTGGGACAGTTGTAATTGTAAAAATTGGAATTGGGGTTCAAAAACAGGAATTTCAGCATCAGTAACTGGAATAACTGGTGAATCTTCTTATGTGGACAAGGGAACAAAAATGACTGGAGGTTCTTGCTGTGCAGACACAACAGGGGAATGGCTTATGTGAACTCTAGAGGTGGAAGGACCTGTAGTAGCTCCGGCTTGTCCTGCTGAAGAGAAACCTGTAAAATGTTTCAACAAAAATTCATGATGAGCTTGCACTTTGACATCATTCTCTTTTTGCTGCTCTTTGAGTTTTTGCTGATAAACCAAAATCTATTGTCGTTGCTATAAAACTAAAGCAAGACAGTTAGAGAAAGTTTACAGAGTATCCTATACAGATTCTGATGATTACTTAGTGGTCATCCTAGCTCATTTTGGAGGAGGCTCAACTTCCTCTCCTTCTTTTTCTTCTTTAGCTTCAAGATCAATTTCTTCTTCAAGATCCTCCTCATCATCCTCTTTTTGTTGTCCCCTTACTCTTTTCATAAAACCACTTGTGATAAGAGAGTCAAGAGGTTCGATAACATCATCTGGTTCAAGTTCAATGCCATATTTTTCATCAAAATTCCCATTGTGAGACAAGGGAAATACAATATTTGAGAATGGTTTTTAACAATAGCAACTATGTAATCATAAATCCATATTCCCAAATTAACTTTTATTCTTGTCTAAATAGTATAAAAACTTGGCTTTATAAAGGCTAATGGTAGTTGAATAAGAAGTTGTGGTCCAGTTATACCTATCAATCTTATTTAAGATTCTATACCTAGGCAACAACTGAGATTAAGTGATCTGTTCTTGACCCTTAATGGTATAGCCAACAAGTTCTTTCCAGATAGCATTCTTTGTAAGTTTCAAGGAATATATATCATGATCAACATCCTTAGGTATCTCTAAAAAATCATTGATAACATTTAGACAAAAGTGAATGTATTTTTCTTTACAATAAACTAGATGATACCTACCATTTGAAGCATCGTTAATGTCATCCACCACATTTGCATAGAATTCTCTAATTATATAAGCGTTAGGGAGTGGAAATTGACTTACTGACTTACTCCACTGTCGATCCTGAAAAAGTGCATCAAGAGAATATGTTGCAAAAGTATCCACCTTGACAAATCTTTCCTCTCAAAGTTCCCTTGCTACAATAAAATCACCATGTCTTTCCTTGATTTCTTCAGAAGCAAACTTGCCTTCAATAGGATTGAATCCTTCAAGGACATCAAACTAATTCATATGCATGTCCAAATCTTCACTTTTGGTTAGATCATCATGATCAAACGACTCAATTTCTTCATCATTCTGTGCCTTCGAGATTGTTTCATCATTATTTGAGTTTTTGGTTGAGTCGATGGTGGTTCCAATGACAGCGCTTGTGAAGGAGAATTGTATAGGGCTGGTTCCATCTTTCTTGACTAAGATCAAAGTTTTGGTTCCAATTTGGTAAACTGAAACTGCAATATAAAAGCCTTAACAGACGCAATCTTGAGTTAAATTTGATAAGGGCAAGACAAGATAATAAAGAAAATGAAAGATAATGTTCTTTTAGATAAAAAAATCCCAACAAAAATAGGATAACACAAATACAAAACTCCCCCTCAAAATCTGATTTTTCACTACAAGAAAATGGGCTTTTTACCGCGGGCTAAAACCGCGGTAAAAAGTGTAATCACTATTTACGTCGCCATTTTATACGGAGGGCTAAAACCGCCGTTGGCCCATTTTATTTCTTTGACTGTTTTTTATTCCACTAGACTAGTGGATCCTGGAAGCAAGTTAATCTGGACAGCTACTGATGCTGTATTATTTTAGAGGCATCTGGCAGCCTGGGAAGTTTGATGAAAATTAGTTAACATTGACCTCCTTCAACTTGGCTAATGGTTCAATTAATTAATCAACTACTTGTGATGTGCAATTGCTTCCGTCTAGATAAACGGGACACCCAATCAATTTTGAAATTGACTTGTCTGTACAAACAAAACTTTTCTATAAATAAAATATAAGCCTGCAACTGCATGCAATGAGGGAGAATTCCATTTTCCCATTTTGTATGATCATATACTATATATAACTTGATTTATTTGAAAGGGAAATTAACCTGCTCCAATTAGCTATCTAGCAGCCTGAAAGGGCTTGGATTGATGCTGGAAATCAGTTGAAGATGTAATAGCTCCAGAATAATATAAATCCTGCAGCATTAAAATTCTCAAGATGAAGTTTTGCAGGTAACAAAAGCATACAGAAAGGATGAAAGGTGAAGACAGAGAAAGGTGCCACTAACCTGCCCCGTGATTTGGCCACAAGGGTATTTTGCTGCTGCAACAAAGTTCTCAATAGCCCAAGGATCGGGACCAGCCTATGACAGAACAAAAATAAGAAAGGAAAGAAAATGTGCTTCACAGATTGCTGAGAAGAACAGAAAACTTAGGGCCACATATTGAGCAGCTGACTCATAATAATTTAATTTATAGCCAGAAGATGAGATATAAGAAATAATGCTTGATTCTTTCCTGCAATTATCTGAAGAATGAAATGCCTAAAACTATTTTGTTACAACTGTCTGGCCTAAGAAAAAATAGAAATAGCAGAAACTGGAATGGGACCATTAACTGGATTCTGTAATATATCAGTGTAAAGGCACAACTAACTGTGTGAATCACCACATTAGACACAGAAAACAAAACAAGAGTATATTATTAAATTTCCTGAGTATGCTCAGTACTCATACCTGATGCAAGAGAAAGGCCTTAAGTCAAGAGCAAACAGCAGAGAGGATTACAATAGTCAAAACCTGCAAGTCCAGCAAAATCCCATATGAAGATAAACCTCAGAATTGTCTCTCAAGCAAACAGAAAAACCTCAGCCTTTGTCCTCTTGTACAGTTGTTATATTGAACACAATCCTATCAAAAATGAACTTGTACCAGCAAATGATGTGCTTATTGAACAAGAACAGAATGAACACTTCAAATTAAGCTTAAATTTTTATAACGAGAAAAAATCAAGAGAAGAAAACAGCAAGTCAAGACAAACTAGGAATTTTTCCAAATGAAAATTACTTTAACTAAATAGGCAAATCTGCTGTGAAAATTAACACAATATTCTTGCATCTTATGAACAAAACAAATCATAAGTAAAGCAGAAATTAATAAGATATACCTCTCCAATGCATGTGAAAATATCGTTTTGTTCTTAGTATAGTTGTGCTTCCATATTATCCCTTTGTTAAACAAAATAAAAATTTGCACACAGACACAACCAGAAGAAATCAACAACTGAGTTCATTTTATTGACAGACCCAAGCAATTACAGAGCTTTTGTTTTACCGAAAACATAACAGAAAGGAAGATTCGAAGGCAGCCATAAAGTGAAATAACATAACAGAGATAAGATTATGTAATTATCAATGCCATTGCTAAAAAATTGTAATCTTAATTTTCATCAAACGTATGAGTCTAAAAAAACCCACCCAATTAAACAAATAATCAAACAATGCTGATTTCGTTCAAAGCAAATTAAACCAAAAATCAAGAAATTAATCAAAACAGAGAAATTAAACCAAACCTGAGTGAGAGTTCGAGCGACGACGGGACTCAAACTTAAATGGACGAGCAATCAGGCCTGGCAGAGCTCGGGGGGCGACGGGACGGCACAGCTGCGGACCGTGGTGGCGGGTCGTGTGACGACGACGATGGTGCAGCGCTACCGTGGATGCTTCAACTTGATCTTGATGATGGGACGGCACAGACGCGTGCTTGACTCCAATCGATCGTGCTTCAGCTATGCGCAAACTCCAGGGAAGGAAACGCACGCAGGTTTTGGTGGATTGAAGCAAAGTGTGAGATGGGATTTTAGCTGGAGGATGAGAGAGATGGGCGGAGAGGAGAGGGAAGTAAAAAAAATTGAATTTGGATTTATATGGGCTTTTTACTGCGGGCCATAGGAAATGCAGTAAAAGCCCAATATTTTTACTGCGGGTATGTGGCCCGCCGTAGAATTGGACCTTTTACCGCATTTTCTGAGGCCCGCGGTAAATAGTTGCAGTAAAAAGCCTTATTTGTAGTAGTGTTTGATTTTCAAAATATTTCTTGAGAAACTAAATCACAAAAGTTTAAGCATTTAATGAAATTAAATGAAATGGTTGAATACTGTCAAGTCTTTCCACATTCAACAATATTTTAATTTCAAACCTGCTATCTAATGTGTCAACCTTGTACACATGTAACTCATTCAATTAAGTACACAGTTGAGTCAAACAAAAAATAAAACAACAATCATACATATCATAACCATACTAGTTATCTCAATCATGACTAAAACATCCTAACATCATGTAATTCATTTTAACAAGGCATTTTTAGAGTTGTATAAATATTCAACAAATTATATTTAGACTGTTGCGTTGTCACATAAATCAAATTTCAATCAAGTGGTCAATCTCAGCATATCTCTGAAATACACAAATATTGAACTCAATTGAAATTAAACACAAATACAGTGGTTTTAACACATGTATGGTGGTAGCCTTTTTCATGTTGAATGGACAATATAAATATATTTCCTAGATACACATGAATTGCTTTCAACAAGTTGCTTTCACTCGACACATAAAAGTAGCCCTTTTTGTATTTAAAATGATATTTCATCAATTAAAAACAGCTAAGAAAGCATTGAATTTAAACCTAAACAGCTAAAAAATGCAAAGTTAAAAGAAATTTCATGACGTTTCAGATATCTTATTTGTGATTTAAACGTCATGAAATTTCTTAGCTTTTCAAATCTTGATAAGTATAGTGCTTTGGTAAACAAATCAGCTAGTTGGTTTTCAGTTGAAACATGCTAAATGTAGACTGTTCTAGATTCAATTAACTCTCTAACAAAACGATAACTAATGTCTAAGTGTTTAGTTCTTGAGTTTTGGATGAGGTTTTTGGAGATGTTAATTGCACTTGTATTATCACAAACGATTGTCAAGGATTCTTTAGTGATACCATAGTCTTTCAACATTTGTTTAATCCACAACAATTGAGTGCAACTGCTACTAGTAGCTATGTACTCAGCCTCATTATATCAGCACAAGGTATTAAAATTTGGTATTCCATCGGAATCAACTTCTCTAATCCCCAATGGAGTCACCATTGTGAATGGGGTTTTCATTCCGTTAGAGCGTTTACAACCACGACATTGTGTTAAAACCTCTTTTAAGACTTAAGAAAACACAAATGAGCCATGGATACGTATGAAGAAATGAGTCGCCACCCAGTTATTCAATTGGGAATGAATGGGGGCAATCTAATCCGTTGCTTCGGGACTTAAACTACCCTTATCCCTTCAGATATGGGTTCAAGAAGTTAGGTACAAGTCCTTCGACCTACCCGGATATAAATCTGACCTTTTTTTTTGGAAAAGTTACTTAGTAATATAAATCCAAAAGAATTATAATATACAAAAATCCGAGGGGCATACCCCAAGAATTACAAAAGGACGTAAAGTCCAAACATACAATCCAACAAAAAGATAGAAAATGAAGGCCACAAGCGGCCTAAACAAAGTAAAAAGGCCACAAACGACCTTAACAACATAAAAGAGAAATGATCACAAACGATCTAAAACATAAAAATACAAGAGCTTTAACCCTTCTTGTTTTTCTTCTTCTTACCCTTCTTTACCGGTGTAGCTGGGGTGTCCGAATGGGTATGGTCAATCCTATCAGGTTGATCATCCTCACTGAGCCCAATCAAAGGCTCAAAACGAGTGGGAGAAGACTCAGTAGGTATCCGCCCTGAGGAAATAGATGCCTCACGGTTTGTAGAACATTTGATAGTGCCCAAAAGTCTACCCTCATCGGTTGCAAAAGGAGATGGAGAATCAGAATCTGAAACTGACTCTACACTCGGAAGTGTAGTAGCCTTCGGAGGCTTAACTTGCACTGCAGAAACTTCTGGGATAGCAACTATTTTGGTGCAATCAGTGACCTTGGTCACATCCTTTTCTTTTCTCAAAGGGGTACTATCAGAGGTGCTAGCCTCATTCTTATCTGGACTTGAAGTCTTTACCGGTTCTGGACAACGATGACCAAACTGGCAACATTTGGGGCAATGTTTTGGAGTCCACTCATATTCAACTTGAATTTTGATGGGCTCTGGAGAGAGTTTGCACCTGAACTCAAAGTTCTTAACTCGAGGGCGTCTTGCATCAATAAAAACACAAACCCTCGCATACTCTAATCTAGATAGATCAGAAGTCGCCTTATCACAAGATTGAGGTTCTCCAACCATGCTGGAGATAATGCTAAGGCCTTTGGTTGTCCACAAAGGAAACGGCAGGCCATACAAACGGATCCAAACTGGTAGTGTCCAGAATGCTGTAAGATTGAAATCCAGATGTGGATGCCATTACTGTAGGTAAATGAATTTACCTCCAAACATCCAAGAACATCGAGCAATGATTGCATGTACCTCATCCTCAGTTCTAAAACAGAAGATGAGAAATCCCTTATCCGTGGAACGGACGTCCTCAAGACCACTAGATTTCCATGCACGCATCGCCATCGAACGTGCAGCATGGAAGGGCATCACATATCCCGGAAAGAAGCCAACAAGACATCTACGCCATTCGGCTAAATTCTCGTCGATAATCTCATCTGGAATCTCAAGGATTGTACCCGGTTTCTTAGGAGTAACCGGACTCAATTTGCATCGGGTACTCGAATCAGTAATCTTGATTTTATCAGCCCAAGAGCCAGTAGTTGTCTTGGATGGATCCATCAAGTGAATTACAAATCAAATACAATGCAAACTCATAAAAAAGAGATGAAAAAACGAAAGCAAACCAGGCACCGAAGCGGCTTGGCTTCCAAAGTCGTCGTCACCTCTTTAAAAACGATAATCCGTAAGGAATCAGGAAATTGACCAAGAGGCATAGTTGCATAAAATAACCTGAAGAACAATCTGGGTGGGGCTGATGAACAGTATCTCCGGTAATGAATAGTATCCACCGCGGTGAACAGTAAAATCCGAATTGAAGAAGCGGCGATTTGAGGGGTTTCTGGTTGGAATCAGATGACGGCCAAGAAGGAAAAGTTGGTCAAAGTTGCCCGATATACTAGATGGTGGCAAAGGTGAGATACAACTCGCCGTTTTCCGGCAAGAGGTGGCGGTGAATAGTAAATCCGAAACTTTGAGGCCTTGAACGGAGGTGTTGTGGCGCGAATCTGGTGGTGCTGATGAAGGAAAACTTGTAGAGCGTCGCCTGATCTACAGGAATTTGATGGAGGTGAGATGCCACTCGCTGGTGACAGCGGCGGGCGGCGGTGAATAGTGAAAAATCCGAAACTTTGTGACCTAGAACGGAGGTGTTGCGGCGCGAATCTGGTGGTGCTGATGAAGGAAAACTTGTAGATCGAGTCAAGACCAACACGATGATGGCAAAAATGGCATCCCACTCGCCCGCCGTCGATGATGAATAGTGAAATCCGAAAACTTTTTTTGCAATTTTAACCGTTTTTCTGCCGGAAACTGAGGGCAACCCAGAAGAAAATTTATCTCAGGATATCCCGATCTACAACATATGTAGATTTGAAAGACTGATTCGCAAATTGGCTGGAGTAAACAGTAACTCCGGCGACCCTAATTGAGAGAAAATTTTTCTCCCCCTTCCCCCCTCCCAACAGTCCATTAAATCTGACCTCTGTTTGGGAAAGATCAAATAGAAATAACTCGTGTTGTTACTTAGTTCGCTTAAATGGTTCATGTTATGCACACATTCTCATTTTTATCTTTATTAAGCATGTTAAGTGATTGTTCAATCAAAACAGTTGTATATTCATACAAAGAAAGAGGGAGGAGAATAGATTACATTTCTATCATACATGGGGGAATGGAAAGAGGATTACATCATTTGTTCTTCAGCAATAATAAAATATTTTATTCATTCATATATTTGAATATTCATTCTAAGTAATGGTCCCTCACCATCAATGTGAGTCCACCATCACTTCATGTCATCACACAATTACACTTATAAATATGCAAACATTCATGCATAAACAAATTATAAATCAAAGCCATAATCTAATATCATGGCATTCAAGCTTAGATTTTGATAAATTCTATCATGGCAATTCTACCTATAGCTATTCTAGCAAAATTCATATCATGTATCATCATGGCATTTCTAGCCTAAAACATAGTATTCATGGCATATTCTAGCCTAATTCATGGCATTCATGGCATATTCTAACCTAGTTCAAACAATCATCAATTATAGCCTTCAAGGGCAAAATGATAATTCTACCTATTATATGCTATTTCCTAGCATTCATGAAAACAAATAAGCTTTCCAATCATGATTCTAATCATGTGTGCTTAAGCATAATTCTAAGCATGTACTCCTAGACATGTTTCTAAGCATTCGCAAAGAAAGTAAATTCCTAAACATGATTCTACAAAGAAAGTTGGCAAACTTATCTCGACACGCTTATCCATCTTGAAAAACAAATTGGGTTAAAATAATTCATAATAACCCTAATCATGCTTCTAGGCATAAAAATAAAGTCCTAAACATGCTTTCTCTAAGCAAGAAAATAAAAGAGAATGGGAGGGAGGAGAGAATTCTGCTCTCAAGACGTACCCTTTTCGAGTTTAGAGTAATTGAACGCCTAAAAAATTATACTATAAAAGACTTCTCAAATTCTTGAACGTGTCTTCAAAAGGGAGAAAGAGATTATTATATTCCACAATCGATGTCTCTTGCAAAATGAGGAAGTAAGGTTTATATAGGAGAGGAGTGAAGATGGAAAAGGAAGATCCCAAAGCTAATTTTTTATAATAAGCCTCCAAGGGCAGGGCGGCCATCTCCAGATAGCCAAGTGCCCATCTAATGGTTACCCAACCATTGGCCAATAGTCGGGCGGCTTTCAGATGGTTGGGTGGCTGTTTGATGGCCAGCCAGCCAATTTCCTTTCGACCCCCTTTCCTTTTTCATCATCCTTCGATGCAACCCCTTTAGACCTTTGTCCCTTCAATTATGTATGACTTTCTCAATTCAACTCTAATTCATGATCCGTAAATTTTTATAAAAACTAGACATTTATAGCTTCGCAATGGTATATGACTCATGACTAGATTCCTTCCAGATTAATTTTATGGTTTTTCAAAGTCATGTGCCAGTTTTCCAAACTCTTCGCCAACTTCTTTTTACCCTTCTTTTCTTAACTCTTAAGGGCATTTTGTCATTTTCTTTGCTCGACCTTCATCTTTATTTCATTCTCGAGCCTCAAAAATATAGTGCTTATAACTGTGCCAACCCACCAAGATATTTCCAAGATAGAAGCACCCTCCTGTGGTACTCTTTCTATCATCCACATTACTTGCCTAATCAACATCACTATAACCTGCAAGAGATGAATTTGTTTCTTTAGAAAACCAAATTCTATATTTTGCAATCCCTTGAACATACCTAATTATCCTCTTGATTGCTGCCAGATGTTGTTCTTTTAGACATGATTGGAATCATGCATATACACCTACACTGAAATTGATATTAGGTTTGCTTGCTGTAAGATATAGAAGGCTTCCAATTATGTTTCTATACAAGCTTTGATCAACATTATTTCCAGCATTGTCCTTTACCAGTTTGAGATTGGTAGCGACAGATGTTCTCATTGCTTTGCTCTTGTCCATTTCAAATCTTTTTACTAAGTTCTTTGCACACTTAGTTTAGGAGAAGAAAATGCCATCATCAAGCTAATCGAAGTCCAAGGGAAAAGGTTAGTTCACGTACCATATTAATCTTGAATTCTCCCGGCATAAGCTTAACAAACTCATTAGTTTTATCATCAAGTGTAGAACTAAATACTATATCATCAACATAGATTTGAGCCACAATAATATTCTTAGAAGCATGCTTTATGAACAAGGTTTTGTCATTGCTGCCTCTAGTATATCCCATGCCAAGGAGAAAGGTTGTAAGCCTTTCATACCAAGCTCTTAGAGCTTGTTTTAGACCACACGCAACATTTTTCAGTTTGTATACATAAGTAGGATGCTTAGAATCAACAAAGCCTTTTGGTTTCTCAACAAAAGCTTCCTTATTTAGAATGCCATTTAAAAAAGCTGTTTTAACATCCACTTGAAAGAATTTGAAGTTTAACAAACAAGCAATAGCAAGCAGCAACCTAATAAATTCTAACCTAGCCATAGGTGCAAAGGTTTTATCAAAATCTATTCCCTCAATCTGTGTATACCCTTGAGTAACTAATCTAGCTTTATTCCTAATTACTTGCCCATTTTCATCACTGTTGTTCTCAAAAATCCATTTAGTTCCAATTTCATTAGTGTTTTTAGGTCTAGGAACTAAAGTCCAAACTTGATTTCTTTCAAATTGATTAAGCTCATCTTGCATGGCTTGAATCCAGGCTTCTTCCTTAAGAGCGTCATTAACAAATTTAAGTTCTATAAGTGATATATAACAAGAAAAACTTATTTGATTCCTTACTTTACTTCTAGTTTTAACTCCACCTTCTGGACTTCCAGTGACAAAAGTGGTAGCATGTGTCTTTTGAATCCAGGTTAGGGGATCCTTGGTTTTATCAACAATTCTAATTTCATCTCTCCTTAAATCAATGCTGTCAGACATCTCAGTTTCATTTATCTCTTACTCTATGTGACTGGCGTTATGTTTTTTGCATAATTTGTTCCAATTTTACAAGTAGGTTCTTTAAGACTTTCTATGACTTCTTCATGTGAAAACTTTATAAAATCGTCACAGTCATCAAAAACAACATTAGCAGATTCTATAATGTTTTCGGTTCTCATATAATAAATTCTATGTGCTTTGCTATTCAATAAATAACCAATAAAAACACCATAATCATGTTTGGCATCAAATTTGCCAAGTTGTTCTTTATCATTGAGAATATAACACTTGCAACTAAATACATAGAAATATTTAAGGTTAGGCTTTCTCTCTTTCAGTAGCTCATAAGGCGTTTGAAAGGTTCCTAGCCTTAAGAAAACTCTATTGATGAGGTAGCATGTTGTATTAGTTACCTCTGCCCAAAGCCTTGTTGTACGCTTCTTGCTGTTTAACATCACTGGAGCCACTTCTTGCAATGTTCTGTTCTTTCTCTCCACTACTCCATTTTGTTTAGGTTTCTTTGGAGCAGAGAATTCATGAGTGATGCCATAAAGTGCAAAAAAATTTGCATAGCTCTTATTTTCAAATTCTTTCCCATGATCACTTTTGATTCTCATAATTCTTCTAATGTTTTTGTTTCATTTAGTTTCCAACTTGATACATAAGTTTCTAAACACATCAAATGTATCAAATTTTTTTTAATAAAGTCTACCCAAGTATACCTTGAATAGTCATCTACATAAACACAAACACACCTTTTCCTTGCAATGCTTTGAAATTGCATTGGACTCATGAGATCCATATGTAACAGTTCAAGAATCTTCGAAGTACTAAGAAAAGAAGTAGAAGCATGTGAACTTTTAATTTGCTTACCTTTTTGGTGAGGACCATACAAAATGTCAAGTTTATGTTCAAACTTAGGTACCCCTCTAACTTCACCAGTTTTAGTCAATTTAACTAAGTTTTTATAATTCATGTGACCAAGTCTTTGATGCCATAGTTCAATGTCTTAACATGCAGTGCACTCACATAAGTAACAATTGTCATTAGACCTAACATCTTCAAGAATGCAATTCTTGTTAGAATCAAGAACCATGCACTTTCTCATCAAACTCAACAGTATATTTATCATCACAAATCTGACTAATATTGAGCAAATTATCATCACAAATCACACAATGTACCCTTACTTATTACCTTGCTTTTGGCACTATCTCTAAATATGATTGAACCTTGGCTGCATGATCTAGAATTTTTCAACAGATCTTTATTATTTGTCATATGCCTTGAACACCCACTATCAAAGTACCAAGAATCATTAGTGAATGCATTTCAATCAGATAAGCAACATTACATTTTTCTGTGTTCTTTTAACTTGCTCTTGGCACTATCTCCAAATGTAATTGAACCTTGGCTGCATGATCTATAATTTTTTAGTAGATCTTTATTATTTGTCATATGCCTTGAACACCCACTATCAAAGTACCAAGAATCATTAGTGGATGCATTTAAATCAGATAAGGCATCATTACATTTGTATGTGTTCTTTTTAACCCAGTTCTATTATGCTTCATGTGACTGTATATGTTATGTGTTATGTGACTACCTATGTTGTTGCTCATTTTGATATAATAGATTGTTCAGTTATGGCATCTAGGTCTTGTATGTCCTTTAACACCACAAAAGTAACATGTTGGCACAAATTTTCTAGTCACAGACATTGTGGATTTAATAGAATGTGATGATGCACTATGAAATGAATTTTTGAAACTTTTGTAGGAATAGTTTTTACCTGAACTTGAAGTTCGTTTACCTGATCTTTGTGAACTTTTTGATTTACTTGAGATGTTAGACTTTGATTGTTCTAACTTTGTTAAAGATTCTGATTTCTGTGAAGTGCTTGATCCAGAAGCTTTCACAAATGTTGTTTTTGAATAGGGTGCTTAGTTGTGTGCCTCAAAACCCAATCCATCCTTGATATTGTTGTTTCTCCTTAAACTAGAATTTCATTTAGCTTTCTGGTTCCTTTTGACAAAAACTGAATAGAGACTTCATGCTCCTTTATGAACTCATTTTTCTCAACCAACTCCAATCTCAGTTTCTTTATAATTGTGTCAAGTTTAGCAATATTTTCTTCCAAAAACACTTTCTCACATGTGATAATTTTGATCTATTTAATCGACTCCTTTATTCTCTTCTCATTTTCTTTGTTCTTTTGAATTTTTATTTCCTAAGCATGATGAAGATCATTGTATGCTTCCTGCAGTTCTTCCTACTAAGTCAGATCAAAAATGGATTCAGTATCAGCAACATTAGTTAGCTCAGATCTAATTGATCCGGTTGTTCTCTGTCATGACTCATTTTCCTTGATCTGATCAGGTGCAACAAATATAATGTAACTGCTTAGTTGCTCTTGCACATCTGATTGCTTTCAATATCATTATCACTCTAGGTAGCATTTAATCCTTTGTATTTCTTCTTTAAATTTGCACATTCAGACCTAATATGTCTGAATCCTAAACATTCAAAGCATTGCACATATGGTTTTTTTTTTCTGGTTCCTTGTTAAGCTTCTTTAAATTAGCTGTATTTTTCTCCATTTTCTGGCCTTTGAATTGATTCTTTTTTTGGAATTCTTCTTGAGAAATTTTTTAAAGTTTCTCACCATTAGAGCAACATCTTGATCATCAAATCTTTCTAAAATATCATCATTTTCTTTTGTCTTTAAGGATGAGGCTACTAATGCAATGGACTTATTCCTCTTGGTTTGGGGCATGAAGCTTATTTCATACGATTATAGTGGTCCCAGTAACTCATCAATTTTAAATTCATCAAGGTTCTGAGTATCAGCAATAATAGTAGCTTCGGCTTGATATTTCTCAGGAAATTAATTAAATATCATTAGGACAACATCAACATCACTATAAGTCTTCCCCAACAAGGCTGTAGAACTTGTTATCTCACAAAGCCTTGCATAGAATTTTGATGTTGTCTCATCCTCTTACATTTTGAGTTTGTCGATAGAGAGGCAAGCATCATAATTTTAGTTCTCTTGACAGATGCAGTACCTCCTCATGTTTTTTTTGTAGTTTGTCACATGCATCTTTGGCTTATGTGCAGGAAGAAATAACACTAAATGCTTTTGGATTGACTGCATTGAGGAGGGAATGAATGGCTTTGGAATTCCATTGAGCTGCATCATAGTTTTGCTGATTTCAAGCTGATTCTTCTTGCATTACTCTAACACCTTGATTAAGTTAAGTAGGTGGACTCCATCCATAAACAACAGTTTTCCATGCCCTCTCATCAATTGCTATAAGAAAGAACTTAATCTCAGCCTTCCAGTACCCAGAATTGCTTTCATCGAGAAGAGATGGATGACTGATTAACCCTCTATGCTTATAGAAATCCTTAGCTTGAGAAAAATGATAGGATCCACACAAGTATGTTAGTACTCTTCTTTGATGCCAATTATAAGTTCTAAAGCTACAGACTTACTTGCGTAAGATAGAACTATTACAGTTGTATAAAATGTAACGAAACACAAATAAAATTGCATAGAGAAGTTTTACGTGGTTCGGCTATAACCAGCCTACATCCACGAGCAGCCAAACTACAATTCACTATGATGTTCATGTTTACAAGGACTAGGACTTTACAATTGATGAACTCCCAGTTCATTCACACTCACCTATCTTATATTAATAGCATTTGAATCACCTAGAGCTCCATCCATAACAAACCAACTCTTTTCTTTGTTGTAATCCCCACAATTTGAGTCCCTCTCAAATTATATTACAAGTTTGTAACGAGATAACCCCACTCCTCTAGTTAATCACAATTATGATAAGTAAAAAGGACTTATCACTACTCAAGCTAAACTCATACAGCTTGCACACAAAACGTTATCGGGGTATAGGCAAAAGACTTCTAGTTGTATATAACTTGTCTAGCAAACTTTCCTTGTTGAACAAGGATTCTACAAGATCTTTTCTAATTGTAATTATCCTGTAAATCTTGCAAATATAGGAAAGCTAAATCACGTTACGATATTAAGTAAATAAACACAATATAAATCCATTCCTAAAAAGTGAGATAAAATCAATACTTTCCTAATGTAAATCCAAATTCTAGAAGTAATATTTAGTTAAGTTACACAAAACTAAATCAGTTCCAAATAAGAAAGTAATGAAATAAAATATTGCAAGATTTGTTTTCTCTCAAAATGCCAACACATCAATGCCACATAGATTGACTAGGACACATGGTAGTCCACATAGCATTCTCCTAACAAAAGCAACGTAAGGCAATATTTTATAAAATAAAGAATAACGAATAATAAAAGCAAGGAAAACACACAACAAAGTTGCAACAATACGATTGATTGTGGAAAAAGTATATGGAATAATGGCAAGTCAACAATAACTAATGTATGCAAAGAAAGCATGTAGAAGGATAAGCTGGGAATGAAGTGTTTTGGCCAAATAGGTGTAGGAATGGATCTATGGAAGAGATACAAGCCCATAACCTCAAATAAGTGATCATCCATGATTTGGATGACATTTACTTGGTGGCCAAAGTGATGAAAAAGGGGCAATCATCTATGTTTTAGATGATGCCCTTTAATTGAAACAAAAGCAGAAGAAATGGAGGGGAAAAGATAGACACGTGAAAGGCAAAAACAATATAACCAAACATTACATCAACTAAAAGATGGAATGTAATCAACATAATCTCGAGTGACTTAAATTAAACATGGGATAATTCCAAAATAAAGGATGTATAACAAAAGTAGACATAATGTAAACTATGCTAATAACAAAGAGACATGCAAAATATAAAATATTATAAACTAAAATAAACATGAACTAAGCATAAGAAGATTAAACATGGAAAAATAGTTTAAAAGGCAAAAGAAGGCTAAGTGACAATTACTTAAGCTTAAGTAATGTCTCCATACCAAGTTAGGATGAGAAAAAGGCAATCATTCATTAATTGAATGATGCTCTCTTATCAAGTAAAATGAAGAAACAAAATGCTATGAAACATGGATATCATTATTTAATCAAATGAGACTAAGCATATACTAAGTAAGTAAAATCAACAAAGGAAAAAGAAAACATGCTAATAGAAATTCATGGATCATTGTAAACGTAAAGCATGTATAAAAGAAAAAAAGAAAAAGAAAACATGCTAATAGAAATTCATGGATCATTGTAAACGTAAAGCATGTATAAAAGAAAAAAAGAAAGTTGGAAACGAAATATAGATGGAACAATATATATAAACTATTCATGGAACATATATGTAAAGGAGGGGATATTTTGACACAAAACTAGACACAATTTTCTAGCCATTGATCTATAAAATCCAATAGTTGAGATGATTGATGAGTTGATTACATTAAATATAATTTATTAACTTTCAATCTTAACCATTGGAGTTTGTGAGATTAATGACTAGAAAACTGTGTCAATAATGTGTTAAAATATCCGCTCCTTATACGTAAAGTAACGCTAATTAATAAGCATAAACTAAGATTGTAATAAGAAAAGAAAAAGAAAAAGAAAAAGGCATAAACATGTCACAGCAAAATTAATTAAACATGAAACATAATACTATTAAAACTAAACTAAACCTCATTAATTAAACAAGATACAATTAATGAATTAATTAAAGGATTAGGTATAGCAACCATGAGGGAGAGTGACCTATACATTACTCTTCTTATCAAGGGTTGCTGTGTCTATTAATTAGGCAATCAACCCCCACTGGGATGTCCACCTATTAATTAGGTAGACACTCCTTTTTAAGGATTAGTCTAAAGTACTAAACACTAATTAACTTAACAACTAATTAAATAAATAAAATAACTAAGTAAAGAAAGTTAGAAAAAGATAAAGTGTTGATTGTTTTGCTCAGGAAACTTAGTGAATTCTTGAATAGATTAGAAGTAGAATTCTTGACGTCAAAGACACTCAGAACTCACAAAAACACTATCTTAAAATAGACTAAAAATGGAATTTTGGGACTGGAAAAATAGCTTTCCTAGCTATTGAAGGGTTCCTAAACAATGTTCAAAATACTTTTTTCTCTCTACTTTTAGGTATTTTCTTACCTAAAATTGCTTGTCTAGGGAATATTGACCGTTTACTTATATAAGGTTCTTAGTGAGCTTGAAATGGGTTTCTAAGCAATGTGGGACTGTTGAAACAAGTGTGCGCCTGTATTATAGGTATGGATGGTGTAGAGCATGTACTCAACAGGTGTAGTCCCTAGTTTCTACAGTGTTTTCAAACGTCAACCCTAGCTGGTGTAGCGCCTGTTCCCTATAGGTGCCACATCTATACTACAAGCATGAACCCTAGATTACAGGTGCCATGCTTGCATTGACACTCTCTCACTTTCCTTCCCCTAATCGATGTCTTTGGCTATCATCATCGGGCTTTCAAGCTAAAAGAAAATTTTCAATGCTTATAGTGTGTCATAAGGACATTAATGCGAGACTATATATATAAGATATGTTCATAACACAAGATGTGAAATAACTATCAAGAATTGTTTAAATATTTGATTTGAAAGGGAAAATAAAATAGCTTTCAGATTTTGTCAATTAGATATTACGTTTTAAATTGGGTTAGTGCTTTTGCTTTTATGTTCTTGTATTCTCATATATTTGTAATAATGTTATCCGGAGATGTAGATTATAGATTATGCCATTGACCACTTCAAATTATTATATGATATATTCAAATGTTATTATTCAATCTTAATATATGATATGCTACTATGCAATATTCGTATTCATAAAAAAATTTCCATTGAAAAATTAAAGTAGTCCTACTTTATACATTAAATAATATAGCAAATAATGTACTTGTGAATAACGCAAATCATCACAATTGCAAACTATATTGTAATTTTGTGTTAGATCAAGTAGAATCATGTATATTCATAAGATATTTATTTAGGGCCAGTTTAGGATTGCTTCAGCACTTAAGATGTTTGGTAAATATTTTTAAAACTGCTTTCAAATAATTAGCTTAAAGGGATAATCTAGTTTGACAAAGGACTCCAAAGCAGGGGCTTGGTTGCTTTTGGAAACCTACTATACTTTTAAAATAATGAATGTCTAACATACACTCAGAAAGAAAATAAAAATAAAACACTAGAAGAAAAATCACATACGGCAACAGGCAATTCGCAACGTGCATATTGTGCACGTTGCGAAATCTATCTTTTGGCAACGTGCAACAAATGCACGTTGTGAAAACTAGGCTTTAGCAACGTGCATATCTTGCACGTTGCAAAAACCTAAACTTAAGAATAAATTAAATTATTATCTAATTTATATATTAATTCACAAAATATAATAATATATAAAGCTTAAAGATTAATAACATGTAATTAATTTTTTATTAAATAAGAGATAAATTTAAATTTAAACTCATTATGAGATAATATTAAAAACTTAAAATTTAAAGAAATAAATAAATTAATTTATAAAAAATTTGAATGTTAACTGAATGAACTAATAATTATTTAAAAGAATCTGCGGAATAAGAAAAACATAAAAAAGAGTGCTCTTACATAATATAATTTTTTTTATTTTTTTAACATTATAAAATTTAAGAAATAAATGAAATTATTTAAATTTTAAAATTTATGTAAACCAATAATGATTTATGTAAATTTTAAATTTAAATAAATATTAAGAAATTAAAATACAACGATAAATACATATTGAACTAGTATAATTTTCTATTAAATACAAAATTATTAGAATATAAAATATTTGGCTAACAAATTATAACTAATAAAAAATTAAATAAATCATAAGTAGAAAAATTTAATTAATTAATTAATTTTAAAAGAGAAATGAAAACGATGACGTTTCGGCCTTTTAGTGGTGTGCAATTTAGCCACAAACTCAATTAACTCGCCACAAATCAATCTAATTGGTACAAATTGAACCCTAAAATCGTGGCTCCTCTCTATACCGTTGCAGCGTCGACCTTCCTCGCGTCCAAACTCATCTATCCCGCTCGTGGCTAGCCTCTCACGTTCACCTTGTAGCTCCCTCCTTGGACCTTCTCTGTCACGCTTGCCTCTTCTTCACCTTCTTTGTCACGCATGTGGCTCCCTCGTTGGATGAGCACGGGGCTTAGTCAAGTTAAACCGAGAGAGAGATAGCTTGTTTTGGGTTCTACTACTGCTCTTGAATCATTTCCTAAAGACACCTTAGCTGGCTCTACATGCAGGTATGTTTAGTTTTTTACATTATTTTATTATCTTTTCTTCGTTTGGATTCGGGGTTACTGGCCACTGTAATCTTTAATGGAGCTGCAACTGGCGTTATCTTTTCATTTTCATTCCTTAATGGAGTTGATGATGATGAGGCGCAACAACATCGTCCAGAAACCGTAGATCAACATATTGGTACGTGATCGCACTCGGATCTGCAACTGGCGTCGCTGCTGGGATGGCTCCAAGCCCAGGAGAGATAAACTTTCAGCTCTAACTCGTTCTCCATTGCATTAGGCTGATAAAACTCGTTTTGATAACCAACAAACCCCATGTAAGGCAAAGGTGGTGGTGGTTCGGTGGGTTGATATCTCATCTGAGTGAACTCAGGATATATTCCAAAAGCTTTGTTGAATGACAGCCTAGTGAATGACATGGTCAGCGATGACATTGCCTTGAGAACTGTTGTTAAAAATATAGAACTGTTACTTTTCACTTCTAAGATGCTGCCTTTCCAGTTTTAGAGTGCGTAGAAACATCTTTTTTCTCCAATTCTTTTCAAGAAAAATTTGCTAATCTTTATTTGCACATCCTTAATTAGGAATCTAGGACCCTTCTCTCTCTAATTAAGGAGAAACTCTTCCTCTCTAATCCTAGGAATCTAAAGCCCTTCCCTCTGTAAAACTCTTCTCCATCTAATTAAGGAGAAACTAGCTTGGAGAAGACAATAGGAGAACTAAGCTTTAGAGCTTCTTTCATGCAAGAACGTGCAGACACAATAATGAAAGCACCCACCCCTTGAAAGCACCAACACAATAATTAAGCACCACTTTAAATCTTTTTGACTTTTGCTTGTGAATGATTGTGCTTCCATGATTACGTTTGGAATGATTGTGTGTGGAATTATTTTTTGATTTAGCCCTTGTATTGTAATATAAATATGTGTTGTATTAGTGAAGAGAAATCAATCCAAAATTTCAATCAAAATCAAAACTGTCTCTTGTAATTCTCTTTGAGAATTTGTTATGTTTTATTTTTCATTTATTTTTGCAAATATTTTTCAAGATAAAGTACTGTGGATAGGAACATTTGGTATGTTATGTACTGTTTCATTGATAATGCAAATATTGACAGGAAATTCAATGAATTTCAACTTGAATTGCAAAAAGAATTTTTGGAAGAGTTGTCATATCTTTCTTTAATCCCATCCAAATTTTCAGAACTTGCACACATGGCCATGGCCCATGGGAGAAGTTATAAGCACTTTGTTGAATGAGCCCTTGATAGGCACATGACAGCATGTGAAGTACTCGTTGATATCAATTTTTTTTTTTGTTTTGGAAGTCTAATCTTATAAGAAAATGAAATTACAGTTCAAGAATCCAGAAATGAACTTACATCACAAGAAAAAAACAAATTAATTAACACTAATATTATGTTTTTGCACTTTTTTTAATTGCTTATAAGATAAATTACAAAGAACTTATGATGGCTTTATGTTCATGAGCCATGATACCTGCCTGGTCAAGACACTCATCAGAAGTGTTTAGCGTTAGCCCAATGGGCTGTATAACTAGAATCCATAACAGGCCGGGTTCATTAACTTGAAACCAATTTAACTATATATATCTGATTTTTTCAAGTTGATTTTTCATTTAATCTTTTTAATTTCTTTCGGTTTGAATCACTTGTCATGTTGTTGCAGCTCCTGTGCTATCAACTCGATCTTCTGTAGATTTATGAGCTATTTGCTGGTAATTTTTATAATCTTTCACTTTTCCTTTATTGTTCAATTTTTGTTTGATCAGAGTTTTCTCTCTATGTTTGCTTTCTTCTTTAAATTTGGGTGTTAGATAATAAATTTATTGTGTTTGCTTTGCAAGTATTTGAAATTTCTATCATGTGAAATCTTAGTCTTTGCAATAGTGTTGTATTTAAATTGTAATTGTTTAATACATTGTTGCAAATACCATTGGACTCTTATTGTGCTTGACATGTCATGTTTGTATTTCATTCTTATAGCAGGTGCTTATAAGTATCTATAGATTAAGCATATTTGATAATATTGTATATATAACGAAGTTATGATAAATTAGGTGTTGGAGATGGATAAACAATGGATGCACCGATCAAGGTTTTTTCCTCTTTTAAAGAATTCATTAGATTTAGTTAATTCATTAAAATACCCTAAACTAAGTTTAAGGTATTTTGTTATATTACTTGTAGATGTTCGGAGGAGTATAGGAAGGGGGCATTAAATTTTGTTAACATGGCTCGTGAAAATTCAGGAAACTTGGAGATTATAGTGTGCCCTTGCAAACAATGTAAGAATGTACAACGCCATCACTTTAACATAGTATATGAGCATTTAGTTATCGAAGGAATGGATCCTACTTATACTCTATGGGTCTTCATGGAGAGAGTTATAGTACATCAATGCAAAATGAAGATATTCAAATGATGGATACCTTTAGGATGTATAGGGATCATATAGGTTTTGAAGAAGGAGATATTTCACATAATGATAGTGAAACAAGCAAGGAAGAGCTTACAAACTTAATTAAAGATGCTGAAACTCCTTTGTGGCTTGGTTGTACAAAGTATTCAAAAATGTCAGCTACTGTTGCATTATTCAAGCTCAAAGTTACACATGCACTATCTAATGCTTGTTTTGATGAATTGCTTCAACTTATCCATGATATGTTACCGGATGAAAATAAACTTTCGATATCATTTTATGCAACCAAAAAGGCGCTTAAGGCATTTAATCTTAGTGATGAGAAAATACATGCTTGTATAAATGATTGTTGCTTATTTAGAAATGAGTTGCAGCAAGCAAATGTATGTCCCAAATGTGGTTCTTCCTGTTGGAAAGTTAATCAACAGAAGAAAAAACTCCAAGAAGGAGTTCCTGCAAAAGTATTGCGTTATTTTCCAATAATTCCAAGACTTAAAAGGATGTTTAGTGTACCTGAAATGGCAGAGCAACTTATATGGCACCAAAGCAATAAAAGTAAAGATGGTAGAATGAGACATCCAGTTGATTCAGTTGCATGGGAGTTAATTGACAAGAAATGGCAATCATTTGCAACGAACCCTCGAAACATTAGATTTGGTCTTGCTACTGATGGTTTTAATCCTTTTCAAGATCTTAGCACAAGTTATAGTTGTTGGCCCGTAATTATGGTTATCTATAACTTGCCTCCATGGATATGCATGTCGAAGGAAAGCTTAATGTTGTCTTTATTGATCCCTGGTCCAAAGCAACCTGGTAATGACATAGATGTCTATTTGACACCATTAGTTGAAGATTTAAAAAAACTGTGGATAGATGAGGTTGAAATGTATGATGCATTTACCAAATCTTTATTCAACTTGAAAGCTATTTTGATGTGGACAATCAATGATTTTCCAGCATATGCCAACATGTCTGGATGGTCTACCAAAGGAAAATTTGCTTGTCCAATTTGTCGTCAAAACACATGCTCTGAATGGCTACCATATAGTAAGAAATTTGCTTATATGGGTCATAGGCGGTTTCTTGCTCGTAATCATCCATTTCGATCAAAACTTACGTGGTTTAATGGAAAGATTGAAGGACAAGGAAGACCTAAGTTATTCACTAGTGAGGAAATTTATTCAGAAGTTGAGAACATCATGGATGATTGGGGAAAATGTGGGACAAAAAGGAAGAGAGACAGAGATTCATCTCAGTTGTGGAAGAAAAAGTCAATATTTTTTCAATTTCCATATTGGAAGGTTTGTAATGTTGACAATATTATAATTGTTCTTTTAATTTTTTATGATGTTTAAACAACTATTATTTTTATAACCTAGTAATTAATTCTTGCAGCACTTAGTTATGCGACATAACTTGGATGTGATGCATATCGAGAAGAACATTTGTGATAGCATAGTTGGTACACTTTTAAATTCGAAGGGAAAATCCAAAGATGGGCTGAATTCGCGCCTTGATTTAAAAGCCATGTCCATGAGAAAGGAACTGCATCCCCAAAAAAGGGGTAATGGATTCTACTTACCAGTTGCATCACATACTCTCTCTAAGAATGAAAAACAAATTTTTTGCAAGCGACTTGCTAGCCTGACAATACCAGATAATTATGGTTCAAATATTTCCAATTGTGTTAAAGAAGAGGAATGCAAGATAGTTGGCTTGAAGTCTCATGACTGTCACATGCTTATGCAACAACTTCTACCTATAGCTTTGAGAGGAAGTTTACCTAAAGGTCCACAGAACACAATATTTCACTTGTGTGCATTTTTCAATGAATTGTGCAATAAAGTTCTAGATAGGAATAGATTAGAAGAACTAGAGGAAGATGTAGCTGAGACAGTTTGCTTATTGGAGAGATTCTTTCCACCGTCATTCTTTGATGTCATGATCCATCTAACAATCCATCTAGGACGTGAAGCTCGTTTTGGTGGTCTAGTGCAATATCGTTGGATGTACCCATTTGAGAGGTTCTTATATTCTTATCTTATAATATTTAAGTTTATTTCTAATAGAAAACTAATAGTTTTATTTCATTGTCCTAGGTATATGAAAGTGTTGAAAGGATATGTTAGAAATCGTGCTCGACCAGAAGGATGTATCGTTGAACGATACATTGCTGAAGAGTATGCAATGTACTGTGGAAAATATTTTAAACAAGCAGCTGAAATAGGTTCTCGTCGTAGACGCAATGATGAATTTCAAGATAAATTCTTATTAGAAGGGCGTCCAATATCGGGGGGAAAATTAATCAGTCTCTCAAAAGAAATGTTAGAGATTGCTCATCGTTACATTTTGTTGAACACCTTAGATGTTCAACCTTATGTCAAGTAAGTTTCATTAATATCATATTTCATAATATTTTATATTTATGAACTCATACAATGTGATTTGCCCTTGTTACTTTCTTACTAGAGAACATTTAGAAGCATTAAAAAGAGAAGATATGAGATTTTCAAGAAATGAAACATTGTTACAGAAGGAGCATTTAAAAACTTTTAGTAGGTGGTTTGGAAAAAAGGTAATAAGTAAGACGCTCATACTTATCTGAGAATATAGATCTGAATTTTTTCCACTTAATTTGTTCTTTAACATCTATTCTTTAACAGATACATTTGGAGAGGGAAAATGCCATTTTGTCAAAGACTTTGGTATGGCTTGCAAAAGGACCAAGAGACATATCAATGTCATATTCAGGTTTTGATGTAAATGGTATGCACTTTCATACTAAAGATAAAACGAAGGTTCGACAAAACTCTGGTGTCTTAGTTGAAGCAACTACTATATGTAGAGCAAGTGCAAAAGATAATGCCCAAGTGATTGGAAAAGTGTCTTACTATGGAGTTCTGAGAGATATCATAGTACTTGATTATAATACCTTTCATATTCCTATTTTCAAATGTGATTGGGCTAATATTGTAAATGGTGTGAAAACAGAAGATGGTTTTACCTTGGTTAAGCTTCAAGAAGGGCAAAACCATTTTGAAAATGATCTATTCATCTTGGCATTACAAGCTAAACAAATATTCTACTCTCAAGAAGATGAAACATCAAATTGGCATGTTGTGTTAAAAGCACCACCAAGAAGTTTTTTTGACTTCCAAATGCATGAAGAGAATGATTGTGCACCATCTACACCAATTAATTTAAGTGGTCTTCAAACACAAAATAGTCATGAGGAAGAACCTTGTATAAGAAGTGATGTTGAGGGTGTAGTGTGTGAAATATAGTTGTTGTCAGACTTATATGTTGGTGATGTATGATTTGTATGAGTTATGTTTATATTAATGTTAACTGATTTGACTTGTTATCTCATATTGTTAATATATATTTTTCTATTTTTTTGTCGAGGTAGCTAACTGATTTGACGTGTTTTTGTCAATATAAATGTTGTTTTTAAGGTTCTTTTAATTGATGAAGAAGATGAATGGTGCAGAGGTAAGTACCGATTCATTGTTGTTTTTTTTTTCATTTTTTACTTTTCCTATTAATAACAATTGAACTTATATACTTAATCTTATTTGTAGTCTTCAAGGAAACCTAAAAAAAGATTGCGAAATGAACATCATGCAGTCATGGAGATTGCTGCTGAAGAAAGAAATGAAGGAATTAGGATAGGGGAACATGATGAACATGTGGCTGAGTCAACAAATAAAAGCTCACAGAATAAAAGAGGTCCAACAACTTTAGGAATGATCAAAACTTCTGCCGAACATTTAAGTGTTGAATTCAATGATGTAGGTCAACCTATCTGTCAGAATTCAAAGAAATTTTTATCTTTTCTTGGAGTTGTGGCACGAGAACATGTACCTATCTTTATCAAAGATTGGAATCAAGTTTCGCCAAAAAAAAAAGAAGAGCTATGGATATTGGTAAAGGTACATAATTTTAATGCACTACACATTTTCTCTTTAATTATGGATATGCCATAGTTTAACTTTATCTCAATAAAATTGTATAGCAACGCTTTATTGTAGAAGACATCCATAAACATTGGACACTTCGAAAGATAGGTGATCGTTGGAGGCAATTCAAGTCTGAAATAACAGCAAAGATAAGGAAAGCTGATAAAGAACAAAACAGAACATGAGCTTTGTCTCTTATAAGGCCCAGCAACATTGACTCAGATCAAGAATGGGAATCATTTGTCAAGGAAAGATTGTCTCCACAATTTGAAGTATACTAACAATAATAAGATAGTCTCTTATATTAATGTTTTTATTTGTATAATAGCATGTTTAATGGTAATTGTTTTACAGGTAATCAGTAAAAAGATGAAAGTATTGCGAAACAATCAAGAGGACATACATACAATGGGAAGATTGGGTTATGCTCGTAAAGAATATGAAATGGTAATATTTAATATTTGTGAATAATAATTTTTTACTTCATACATTAAATTATTAATGTATCTCTTCATTTACAGAAAAAGAAAAGCTCAAATGAAACATCGATCACAAGATTGGATGTTTGGATTGAAGCACATTTAAACAAACAAGGTCAACCTGCAAACGAATCAATTCAATCTAAAATGGTATGACTTTTCTTTAATAAAAGTATAACTTGTCTTACAAATATAACTTAAATAAGGCTTATTAATAACAATTTCTTTTTCCTAGAAACAAATTGAAGAAGTTCAACAATCAAGTGTTCATATGGATATGAATAACATTCGAGAAGACCCTATTAAACTTGTATATGGAGGTGAGAAACGTGGAAGAGTACGTGGAAAAGGATTTGGAGTCAATCCATCTCAAGTAGATGCACACATGCAATCTAGTGGGAAAGTAAAGCAACTTGAAAGTCAAATCCATGCCAACAATCAAAATGTTATGCCATTAGAGGAGAAGATAGATCAAATAAGTGCTTTGGTTTTGAAAATGAGTCAAGTAAGTTGTTCTATAAGTAACTACAAATGAATAATAAAGATTTATAGTTTTATATAACTAATTAGGTGTTTAAATTGTATAGAATAATCAAAGTGTTGATGATATGATGAGCTCTCGTGCGTGTACCCCTCGAGTAAGGAATTTTCAACAAGTTGTGTCCTATTTATAATAAATATTTAAATGAAAGTTTATAATACTTGTTCATTACAATATTCTTATTTTTTTGAATTGTAGTCATTCGAAGAAAGTGGTCCACAAATTATACCAAGTGAAAATGCAAGATGTCATTTATTGCATTTTGCATTGGTATTCAGATGATCCAGATGAAATTGTGGCTGAAGGGAAGATTGCAAGTGTAGATCCTAAGGCCAAAGTACATCACAAGCCTTTAGGAAGGGATTGTTGGAAAGTTTGGATAGTTCATGCAAACAAAGGTAATGTTGAATTATATAGGTCAACGGATGAAGCTGAATATCTTGATCAAGCAGTAGGAAGTGCTATTGCTTGGCCTAAAAATAGCATCAAATTGATATAGATAAGGTAATACTTTATAATGTTTTTAATTAACTTCCTAAGTGTTCATAAACTTGTAATTACAAAATTATTTTACTTTTGTGAATATATTAAGTCCATAAGTTGTGTCATTGTTATATTTTATTGTGTTACAGGTGGAAGTTGCTTTTTTTCGTGTGCGTCAGCTATTAAGGTACTATATACATTGTACTTTACTAATTTTTAATGACTTTTGTTTGGATGTTGTTTTGAGTTGGCTTGGTTTGGAGAGGATTGGAGGTCCTATATTATTGTTCTAGAAAAATATTTTGGTATTAGAAGTGTTTTTGATAAGTTATGTACTTTTGGAAAATGCCAATAAATAGATGAAACTCTGCCAAAATTTTTTTAGATTGCTATGACAACTATTTTTTTTAACAAATTTAACTTGACATAAGATTGTGTTTGAAATAACTAATTTGTTAATATTTTCTTGCGTAGGCCTGGTTGGTGTTTACTAAAATCTTCAAGATGATGAAAGTGTTAAAGAGGAGAAGACATTTTGATTTCTAATGGTTGTTTTATTTGTGGTACTTTAAACACTCAAATCATCATATTATTTGTTATTTTCTTATTGTTCATATATGTTACTTATTTTCAATTCCAATGCTTTTTACTTGTTGTATAGATACAAGTATTTGAACTTTTACTATTGTAATGATATTCATTTCAATTTAAATATGCAATTTGATGTTATATATAATTGTGAACTTGAAAGTAATCATTTCTATTATTATGTATATAGTTATAAAATATTACAAGCATCACAAATTATCCAAAAATTTATATAAATATATATGCATTTAATTTTAAAATATATATTATACCTACGGCAACGTGCAATGCACGTTGTCAAAAAATTGTCAGCTCAGATATTGCAACGTGCATTGCGCGTTGCCATTAATAAGATACAGCAACGTGCATTGCATGTTGCTGTTTAAGATACAGCAACGTGCATTGCACGTTGCTAAAAGTTTATATTCGCTGGGTATTTAACAACGTGCAATGCACGTTGCGAATTCTTTAACAGCAATGTGCAAAATGGCCTTCGACAACGTGCAATGCACGTTGCGGAAAGTCATGCACCTTTCGCAACATGCAGAACAGCAACATGCGCCTGCACGTTACGAAAAGGCTTTCGCAACGTGCAATGCACGTTGCCGTATGTCATTTTTCTACTAGTGAAAATTACTTTTATTTGTTATTTTGTTTTAAAATTATACTCAATAAAAAAATAATTATGAATATTTATTCATTTTTATAAATATTTTTGAAAAAGATAGAAATTGGTCAAAATCAGACTTAAGAGGGTCACCAGACTATCATGAAAGACAGTTGCTAGAGCTAGTCCGCTAACACTATCGACACCAGAATATTCATTGAAGAGTAATCTGTGCATTCACTAAGGTTTCACTGGCAAATGATTGATCATTGTGTAGTAGAACACGACAGAGATTCACCTTGAAAATAGTCACTGGCAACTATCTCCAACAATTATTGATAGCCCTCTAATAGGTTTTTATATTATTTTTTGAATTTTTTATTTTTTTCAAATATTATAAAATAAATTTAATAAATATAATCTTTTTATAAATAATTTTAATAATTGATATACATTGAATTTATATTTAAATTAATATTATTAAAATATTTTGATATAAATTTTTTGGTCATATAGTTTTATATAGTTTTATGTACATTAGAAATTAATTACACTTTTAAAATAAATTACTTGTGTAAAAATAATATATCTAAAAATTGTGTGAAATAGTAAAAAAATTTTATTACAAAAATTAATAATTAAATATTACACATGTCCATTTTAGTCATTTGTACATAATAAAAAATAAAGCAACACAATCTCAAACTTTTATATCACTCTTTTGAAAAGAAAAGCATATTTTAAAAATTAATTTACCAAACACCTACAACTTATTTTATAAGTTTATTATTTCTCCAGCAAAGTAAAAGCTGCTTATTTCTTCAACAACAATAATCTCAAATTGGCTCTTAATTTTTTGGGACATATTTGTCATTTTTATGAAAAAAATATAACAGCAATTTTCTTCAAGAAAGACTCTGGTTTAGCGAGAGTAATAAAATAATTTAGATAGAGAAATTAAATAATTAAGAATTAATTAGAAACTGATTACTACGTTGGGAAAAATTGGCCATTTATAATTTAGAAGTGCTTGGTAATTGAAACTTGAAAACTTACAAATTGCTACTAAAGATTGTATGTGCATAGGTTAAACTAGCAAAAATAATATCCATACAGACTATGTACATATATATGAAGCTTGTTGAATCAAAGAGTCTATATACTCACAGACAAACTTCAACAGGAAAATACTGTAGACTACCCTTACCTTTTGGCAAAATTACATGCATAAACTCCTTTTGTCACTTTGTTAACGCCTACCGTTGGGCTAAACCACCCTTCTATTATATTTTTCATTAGATGATGTCACTTTTTGACCCCAAACCATTGTAATTACCTAAATGCCGTCAAAGATTTTTAAGAAAATTGAAGTTGGTTTGATTCAAACTCATACCATTAAGAAAACACAGAATTTGACCTTACCATCATGCCAACTCCTAAGCCAAATTTAACGCACACAAAATTTGATATTTATTATAATGCTGATTTTAAGAAATGAAAAAAAAAAAAGAACCAACACCACCACCTCCTTCCCCCCTGATCTCTCCTTAACAACACCACCACCACCGACGATGAACAACGGATTGATTAAAGCAACTAATAAGAAATTAACACATGAAAGCCAAAAAACTCACAACCTACTACCACTATTGCTAATAGAGTTGCCACCATCACCACCTAAACAAAATTAGAGAATTAGTTCATGACAACCACCATCACCATCAACAAGCTTGCTACCACCACCACTAATGAAACTCCAATCCCTAGACTTGCCATCGTTAACAATGCTAGCTCCAACAACCAACGAAATTCCAATCACCAAAACCCTAAGCCCTAAACATCAACCCTTAGCTCTAGCGTCCACCCAGTTATAACCACAAAATCCATAGCCCCAAATGCCACACCTTTGTGCTAATCCTTAATAGTGGTTATCTAGCCAATCCCTAGCCCTAACTGCCATGCCACTCACCCATACCCAAATTTGATTGTTTTCTTAACCACCAGAGACATGAGGATCCAGAGATGGTAGCTATGTTCTCATAATGCTCTTTCAACCCCTCACTATCAACCATGCAAAACACCTACTTTGTAAACAATGGATTTCTTCGACGTGTGTATACTACTCTCATCTCAATACTCAACCTTAGAAAAACAATAGGCTTTCCCTTCATTTGTCTGTGCCCTTTGACTAAGTCCTTTTAAAAGACCCAACAACAAAATCCGAAACCCCGAGTTTGGTTAAAATATAATTGGGAGAGAGATGAAGCAAAGAGATAAAGAAGAAATTAGACAAAGAAATTGGATTGAAATTGTGAGAAGAGAAATCGATGAAAAAGAGAGAAGAAATTGGCGAATAAAGAGAAATGGTTGGAGCCAAGGCTAGACATGATAGTCGTGGCTTGCTGGTGGCTTGCCAAAGATGGATTTATGGCCATAACCATGATAACTATTAGCAAAGGTGATGGTGTAGTCGCTGTTCAATAGCAAAGGACCTACCATCTGATGCGAGGTTGCAGGAGGCGAGAAGAAGAAGCTTTTTAATTAGGTTATTATGGTTTAAATTTAGGTTAAATATTTTTTTTCATTCAACGTTAAACAGTCCCTTTGGTTGGGTGGTAAAGTGAAGTTTCATGAAAATCCTGAGTTTAAATTAATAAAAGCAAATTTTTGTTTCTTTTATATATATTGTTGACTATACATTATTAAATGACTATTATACCCCTCAATATTCAACATATTCATAAGTATTTAATGAAAAATTTAACAAAATGGTGGTACATGATGACTTTACTAAAAGGTAGGGGTAGGCGCTAATACAAAGTGGCAAAAAGGTGTTTTCGCATGTAATTTTGCCAAATAATAGGTGTAGTTTTTGATATTTTCCCATACTTTAACTTGTTAAACTCATTAATTAGCAAATTAACATTAAGCTTTGAATCAAGACTTCGTAGGCTCTATAAATTGCGAGCACTCCTCAGTCATAACAAGTAGTAATTGAACCCCAACTATGTTAGGTTCAAATATTAAAGTCAACTTTTGAATTAAACAACTACTTACAGTGTATTAAAGTCACAAGTATTGAGTTTGAGTCCCTCACCTATAAATAATAAATTTAATCTATTAATTCCATTTTTTATCAATTTGATCTCTCGTTGGATCCACAGGACCACATATTAATAGTAGAGGCACTTATACTTTGCCAATAAATTAGGATTAGAAAATTAGTAATTGAAAGCCATCGACACTCACAATATTAATGAGATCCACCTAGTATCAACTAATATGGCTGTGGAGCCAATAAACAATGGTGAGATTGACGCATATCAAAGAAGATTATGTAATAAAGAATCAATTCGGTCACCAACAAAAGAGAAATACAAAGTTTTAAAATATAATATTTATATTATTCAAGCAAAGGGGACATAAGAAGATTAGAATCTACTCTCTTCATCAATTGCACGTATAACTTAATTCAAAGAAAAAAATCATAGAAGAAACTAAAAATTCAACCTATTTATGCATGATAACCACCAATTCAAAATGTGAGCCTAATCAAGATGAACATATTACTTTTGCTTTTGTCTTTTGATGATTGGATAAGCTTTTGGATAAAGATATATTTTAAAATAATAAGTAGCCTATAGGAGGACCTATTGTGAGTTTTAGGGGGGCCTGGGTCCCTCCAAAAGTTTGAAAATTTCTTAAGCACCTCATTATTTTAAATACTTAATTAATACCCTTACTATTTAGAAAAAAAAACCTAAATTCAAATTTTTACTTTTTTTTTTCTAAAATGTTGATCCCTGCCTATTAATTTAAGACTACGCATATGGCCACACAAACCTTTCATCCATATAACAATATAAGTTTATACATATGTTAATTGATTTTCATTATTTTATACATAAATAGAATTTTAGATTTTTTAATCCTTGTTTATTTAATTTCATACTAATTATATATTTCTTTAGGGTTTGAAAAAAAATCAATCAATTGTTACAAAAAAGTACAAATTCAAAAAATTCATGAGAAAAAGTATTGTGTAACTCTTTTATAAGATTTAATAATATTGTATATTATATTTCCTTTCTCTTTCTTATTGATTTGTTTGTATTAATTAGATTAAAGATAGTAAATATCATTGAAAAGCTATATTTGGAGAAAACATTTTCAAGGTAACGTTATATCCCCTACATTTTTTCTCATATAATCAACGTTTACCAAATAAATTATAAATATTAAAATATGTATGGTGCCCCCTTTTTTATAAAATCCTAAGTTCACCACTAAGTATCCTCACACAGGTGTAACATTTGCGATATTAATTTGTCCCATCCACCTTACACAAGTGGAGCACGATAACTAGCTTTTAAGCTTTCCTACATTCCCTATAGAAAGCACTTAATTTCTTTATAAATGTGAGATCTAAAAGTATGGACTAGTTATATGTAATAACAACAAGGTATAATATAAAATAACATAAGGGGATTTACGTGATTCGATTATAAAAACCTACGTCTACAGTCAGCTAAGAGTTCCAATTCACTAAGTTCTTGTTTGTACAATCCTTAGATGCGTTTATAGTGCTGACTCACTCTCACACACTAATCTAATCTTTATAAAACAAAATCTCAATAAGATCTTAAATTCTAGTGGCACTTCCTACTCTCTGTTACTGATAACTTAACAACATACTGCTAAGTAGCATATAACAACGATGTCTGACACTGAATTACATAAACACTCAACTCGCAAATTCTCTCTAGTAAATACTATCTCAAAAAAATACTTAACTAAAATTCAAGCACAATCATAACCTCTTAGACATAATAAAAACTCTCATAAAACATAATCAAAGACACATTTCAATTTTGGCATTGAAGCTTTCCTCAATATCTTGAAATGTCGGTGCCCACACTTACATATAAGTTATAAAATAACATTATATATAGTGTACCCACCATGGGTTGGCTCCAGTGGTAAGGGTGGCCCAGGAGGGAATTGGTAAGGCCAACGGTGAAGTCCTGGGTTCGACTCTTCACAATGGCCTTTTCCCATAAGGTAAGCGGGAGATCGTGATAGTGGGTTATGGTCGTGCTAGTCTCCCTCGATGATTAGTTATGTGCGCATAAGCTGGCCCGGACACCTCGGTTATAAAAAAAAATTATATATAGTATGAAGTTTAGTTGTCCTACTTCATTAATATCCTATAGAATCTCAATCCAATTCAAATAGGTAAGAATAGGATATCAATCAACAATATTGGAAGTGATACAAATAAACTCGTAAGTAAATTAGAACTCTAATAAAATGTACTCGTAAATAAACAAAGATACTAGAATAATTTCCTAATTGAATGAGAGATATTCAATATAAATAAAATACTTTCTAATAAAGACTTCTACAAATAGTAAAATAAGAAAGAATATAAACTAGTGTTTTAATTACAAGTTTATCTAAAATCAATCATGTGCATGGCACATGCCAAGGTGTCATGTTTGATACTAACAATCTCCCACTTTTGGGGAACTTGTGATGAAAACATAACCCTGTTTTTGAAGTAATGATCGGTGTATAAAAAGTCTAATGCAACTGAAAACAAACATATCAAATATAATTGAAAGTATCATACAAATAAGAATAATGACTTGTCAATTATTAAACACTGACACATCCGAAAAAGGATTGTCTCCCAAGTATAGGAGTGTCGAAGTAATAAACCCGGTGAGACCGGGGTCGATCCACGAGGAAGGGGATTTTAGCGTTACAAATTATAAGTTAAGCAAATATGATATGAATAATTGAAAGAAATGATAAGATAATCTCAACAAATATGTAAAGATGGTAGGTGGTATTACCGACCATTCAAATATAAAACAAAAGAGCAAAAGGAGGTAAAACCATCCATGGAAATAGGTGGTATAACCAACCATAGTAAATTAAAGAACAATTTCATAAGGTGGTAGAACCTACCATAGTGAATAAAATAAAAAGTTCATAAACAATAGAATAATTAAAATACAAGAGGAATTAACACAATAACAATGAAGGCTAAGGTTAGGGGATCCGCCCTTGATATTTCAAATAAGGATAATTAACCCATTTTAGTTATATGAATTATATTTGTTTCGTTACCAATATTTATACCACTTCTTGTAAATGGGTTCAAGCATCCAATGTGCCAATCACATATGTCTACAACAAATCAAGGTTCCTAACTAGATTCGTGTCGGTAAGGAAGAACCATACATCATCTAGAAAGGATCCAAGCATTTGATGTGCCAAGGATTGTCGACAATGGATCAAGACCTCCACTTTACGAGTGGTGTCAAGATTGATTAAGAAATTAAATATAAATCATATTGAATAAACATTATAAGATTAAGATTATTAAGCACATATTAAGGGTTAGAGAATCCTTATTCTCATATCAAGGGTTTCACCCTTTCACCTTAGCAAAAGAGAAATTAGAAGAACATTATAATAGAAAGAAAATAAAATGCAAGAAAAAGGAAATTCATTAATAACATAAACACACAAAACACAATACAAGATCCTAGCCAAAGCCAAAATGTTCCAGCCAAGGCCAAGATGCCCTAATGGTCACAAGGCACCTCTATTTATAGATACATCCAGGGGCAAACTTGTCAAATTACAAGGGCATAATTGTCAAATATTAGTTGTAAATATCTTTGACAATTGGGATCATTAGGCACCGACTTTGACCATCAATTTTGACATTGAAATGTTGAGAATTTTAATCACATGTCTTCATGAAAGTTGTAGATATTTCTCTCAGCTTTCTAGAACATATTGATTTGCACAATTTGGATACGTATTTTGAGAGATACGGTCCAAATACTGAGGCCTGGTCAGACTGGGCCGAGACTGTAGATGGGTTCACTTCAAGCCCAATTTTGGTCCACTAAGAGCCCGAATTTGATGATGCTTGTGAAATGAAATCTTGTAGACAATTGAATCAGCTTTCCAAAACATTAAGAATTGCACCATTCTGATCTATAAATAGAGAGTTATGCTCATTTTACCGAACCTGTAACAAAACCAAAATTAAGAGGAAGTTAATTCCAAAGATGCAAATGACTACAAATATGCTTAAGTTGAGGAATTTAATGACACTATTAATGCAATATGATGAACTAACTCTTATTAAACATGCATATTTAAGTGTTCATCACACCCCCCAACTAGCTTATTGCTAGTCCCTAGCAATTAAAGCGTTATTATTTAGAAGTGATTTATAGAATTTTACATCCAAGGTGGTCATTATTGCACTCTCCTTGATTTTATCCAAATAAACAAACTCTCAACCAATTATTATTATTTTTTTTTTATGACTCATGTACCCTTCAGTCAAGATATCAATAAACCTCCTTTTTGTGCTCAGTTAACACATGACTATGGGGCTTATTAGAAAGAAGCCATATCGGTTCTAATATTTGTTAAGGCTAACAACTTTAGGTAGGGGGCATTCATTTATTTTATATATATATGTGTTTTTTTTTTTTGAAAGAATGCATCTTTAACCCATGTAGCGAGCCTTAGGCTAATGGCTCCCAGACCAGTTGACCTTAGGGCATTAGGTGTTAAGACACCCCTTCGAGCTTTACGACTCGGGTTGCCGATGCTTTATTTTTGCTTAGAAACTTATGGATAGTGCAATGTTCAATCCCATTAAGCTTTCTCCTTAATCCATGTAGCGAGCTTTGGGCCAATAGCTCCAAACCAGTTGGTCTTAGGGTATTAGGTGTTAAGGCACCCCTCGGGCTTAATTGCTCGAATTAAGGAGGCTACAAGACCAAACTTATCCACAATTACTTTCTCTCTTTTTTTTTCTCTTTTTTTTTGCTTTTTTTTTTAAACACTTTCCCCTTCCTTTGTGTTGTTATCCTAAACAAACAAAAGAACTCAAATATTACAACATTTCATTTTGCCACCCACAATCATGCATCAAGGTATGTGTGTGTGTGTGAAGAAAGGCTCATGAATACTTGCTTAATGAGTACATAAGCACACAAATTTTTTTTTTTTTATGATAAGGTTGTGAGAGTTCATAGATTTGAATAATTCAAAGTGAAATGAATAAGACTTCCTTGTTATAAAATTCAAAAATCAAGTCTAAATAATATCAAGTTAGCTAAAATGAGTTCATAAGATCAAAATAAAATGACAAATTGGTTAGAATGGGTTTCAAGAGTTCAAACTGACCCTCCATACTCTGCCATTCCTGACCCAGAATGCGTCTCAAGAGGATTTGAACTCCTTACACCGCACTCTGAATCTAATTACTAACTCGCTTTTTTTTTTTTTTGCAAGAAAAAAAAAAATTCAAGACACACTTATGTCTACTATCTTTCCCCCCAACCAAATGAAACATTGTCCTCAATGTTTAAATGTAGAGAGATAAGTATAGGAGACATTACCTGAAGCTTCTGTTATTCAAGAGAGATGACCTGAAAGACTCATAAAATAAAATAAAATAAAGACAAGAAAACAATTACAAACGGAGATTCAGATCCAATTTGCACTTTTTGTTTTGCCCTCCTGCCCAATTAATTTGAGTACTAGCTGGGTCAGGTTCATACTCAACTTCGTGTAATTTGTCCAGTAACTCACCAGCAGAAGTGGCAGAAACAAGGATCTTTCTCGCCCAATATGGGATAAAATTTTGTTCTACAGCTGCATCAACAAAACTTATTAAAGGATCAAAGAAATTGTTAACATTCAACAAACCTATGGGTTTTTGATGGAGAGTCAGTTGGGCCCAAGAGGCAATTTGAAAAATTTCTTCAAGAGTGCCAAAGCCACCTGGTAAAGCAATAAAAGCATCTGAATTGATGAGCATATGTGCCATGCGTTCATGCATAGAGGAGACCTGTAACTCCTTCCCAACCGTTTTTCCAACAATGCTGTCTACAGCCAAAGCTTTAGGAATAACTCCTAAAACTTGAGTACCTCCTACATGTGCAGCTGTTGACACACAACCCATTAACCCGAGGCTACCTCCCCCATAAACCACATAAATCTTTCTTTCAGCCAGTAGTCTACCAAGATAATTTGCTGCCTTGACAAACTCTTCACTTTTACCCGGTCGAGATCCACAGAATACCATCGCCTTTGGATTCGACGTTTTGAAGTTCCCTCCATGTCTATGTAACTCTCTACTATGTGGTGTAAGACGAGAACAAGAGATTGTGGTATTTATGGAGTGCAAAAAGATATGCTAATGATTACATCTATATAGGTAGCTCGGTTGTTTGTTGAAAAAGTTGACAATAATGCATAAAAACTAAAAAAGATGATGAAATGAGACACCATAAGTCAAACAAAAGATACAAATTCAAAATGACAGCTATGAGACATTAATGATGGCACACATGCATATGTACAGGTAGTTGTGACTGTAGCTCACATCTTCCTCTGGTTTTACGTCCAGAAACAACTTAAACACCTTCTATGAGTTGGGGATATGCTTCCCATCCAGTTTTCTTATAAACTGGCAAACAGGGTCGTTTTGAGTAAGATTCCCAAGACTAAAGCGTTCCTGCTCATCTCGGAATTGTGTCCACAAATTAAAAATTTCACGCTGCACAAGTCCACAAGAATGCGTCTCAGAGTCACTCGGATATCATCCAAAGACTCCCTACTCAGTCCATTCTTGATGAACTGTAACTTATCCTCTCGATTATTAGACAAATATCCCAAGGACGCGACAACGCTGGTTACAATTCCCATCTGCACATTGTGACAACCTGTACCTTTTTGCTCTTGCTTTTTGGCATAAGAGCTTTTTCCCAACCGGGCATATTGGGATACAGATTATCCTGAAACTCACAAGAGAATCGAACCTTGCTTCAATTAACCATTTTAAATCAGCAGGAATACCCTTACGCATCAACAACCTTAGTCTTTCTGCACGAGCTTTATAAATTTAAAGCAAATCAATTTGAGGAAGAGAGGGAAAATGTTTGTGCAATTTTGAGAGAATGGTATCCATGTGAAGAAAATGAGAGAGAAGAAAAGAAAATGGATGCAAGGTGAGCAACATTTTTTAGGGAACTGAAAAACCGACTTTAAATGTCACGGAGTACCGTATCCGCCACTTGACCGAAAATAATAACACACAACTAAACATAAAACCACCAAATAAAATAAAGACAAACTAGAAATGATAGCAAAAATCAAGAATAAAAATAAAAATGAAAATATGGCATAGATGGATAAAATTTGATCAATCATTATAAAGAAATGCAAAAAGATGAATCTCTTCGAAAGTGATTTACCACGGTCAAAAATATGCCATTGAGGTGGTACCTTTCTTTTTCCTTTATTTGTGAGAATGAAAGAGATTACCACTATCTGAGTTTGTTTGTCCTTAAAGCATGCATTATTGAGTGTGCATGTTTCTTCCTGCCTTTTTTCAAAACATGGCTCCCAACTCTTGATCTCCTTCACCTGTATAAAATCAAGTAATGAGAATTCTTTAAAAGCAATGGGCATTAGTGGCATACTTGGTTCAAATGAATTGGTTAACTCGATTTCTGAAGGACTTGAAAAATTCTCATTTTGGATATAGTCTTCCACATTAGTTTTAGTCCTATTAGCTTCCTCATTTTCATCATGCTTGAAAAATTCATTAATGTCAAAATTTTGATTAAGTTCCTTCGCATGATGACATGAGGGCATAAATGAGGATTCGATCTCTTCCTTGTTAGGTGTAGGTTTATTAACCCCTTCCTTACCCTTTAAGATGGATTCATCATCTTTCTCATAAGGGTTAAGAATATGTGCTTTATAAACCTTACCATCATGAAGAGTACTTACCGAATCTTCGTCTAGATGTTGGCCCCTTGGATTACTCATATGTGGATTGATGGAGTTTGGCTCTAGTTGAGATGGAAACTCACATTTCTCATGAGTATTAAGTGCAAATGCAAGTATTTCAAGAGCATCATTCAAGTTTGCCATAGTTTGAGCAACTTGACTATTAAAAACCTCTTGCTTTGCAATGAATGAATTCAATGTTTCTTCGAGATCCTCATAAGATGCATGATCATGAGATTTATGATCATGAGATTTTTGAAAATTTCGATATGATTGAAAAGGAGGTTGATGAAATTGTTCATTATTATCATTCCTCCAATCAGAATTCAAGTGATTTTTCCATCCAAAATTCTGTGAGTGAAGATTAGGATTTGACCTTTGAAAAGTGTTTAAAACATTGGTTTGCTCATGGAGACTTTTTCTAAAGGTAGGCACAATTGGCCAATCATCCGTAGGATGATCGCTAGAATTACAAATGTGACAAACAATTTCTTGCATAGACCACATTTCTAAATCCTCGACTTTTCTAGCTAGGGATGCACATTTAGCATGATGATCATGATTCTCCCTAATGTTATAAATGCCTCTACTAGATGTTCTTGGTACCGCATAGGTGCCAACATTGTTCCAATTTTGGGCATTTTTCGCTAGTAAGTCTAGGAAATCCATGGCTTCATCAGAGTCTTTATTTTCAAATTGTCCATTACACATTAATTCTACCATATGCCTAGCTTGATGTGTAAGACCGTCATAGAAAATTAAAACTAGTCTCCATGTTTCCAAACCATGGTGAGGACAAGTATTAAGCAATGCTTTATACCTATCCCAACATTGGTAAAAGGTCTCTCTTTGTTTTTGAGTGAAATTGATGATTTGCCCTTTGAGAGAATTTGTTCTATAGGGAGGAAAGAATTTTTCAAAAATTGTTGTTGCATTTCATCCCATGAACTAATGGATCCTGACCTAAGATTTTGTAGCCATGTTTTAGCTTTATCTTTTAAAGAAAAAGGAAAAAGCTTTAATCTAAAGATGTTTATGCTACATTTTAGGTCACAATAGATATTGCAAAAATCTTTAAATTCTCTCAAATGCAAAAATGGGTTTTCAACATCTAGGCCATGAAAGTGGGGTATGAATTGAATGAAATCCGATTCATGGTTGAAATATTTTGCATCATGAGGGAAGACTATGCATGATTGTGCATGAGTTCTTATGTAATCCATTAATGTCCTTGGTTGGGTATGAGCATGATTTCCAAAGAAGATGAGTGGCTACAAACAATTCTACCAACTAATGCAAAGAGAAAGAAAAGATGAGCACATGCAAGAGAAATAAAAATAGAAATGGGGAGAGAAAAGAGAAACACATACAAGAAAAATAAAAATAGAAATGAGAAAAGAGAATACTTACAATTTTGTACGCCAATTTTTACCTTCCCCGGCAACGGCGCCAAAAACTTGACACATCCGAAAAAGGATTGTCTCCCAAGTATAGGAGTGTCGAAGTAATAATCCCGGTGAGACCGAGGTCGATCCACGAGGAAGGGAATTTTAGCGTTACAAATTATAAGCTAAGCAAATATGATATGGATGATTTGAAGAGATGACAAGATAATATCAACAAATATAAATAAGGAACAAGTTCGTAAACAATAAATTAGAATCACACAAGAAAAATCAACACAATAATAATGAAGGCTAAGGTTAGGGGATCCGCCCTTGATATTTCAAATAAGGATACTTAACCCATTTTAGTTATATGAATTATATTTGTTTCATTACCAATATTTATACCACTTCTTGTAAATGGGTTCAAGCATCCAATGTGCCAATCATCATATGTCTACAACAAATCAAGGTTCCTAACTAGATTCGTGTCGGTAAGGCAGAACCATACATCATCTAGAAAGGATCCAAGCATTTGATGTGCCAAGGATTGTCGACAATGGATCAAGACCTCCACTTTACGAGTGGTGTCAAGATTGATTAATAAATTAAATATAAATCATATTGAATAAACATTATAAGATTAAGATTATTAAGCACATATTAAGGGTTAGAGAATCCTTATTCGCATATCAAGGGTTTCACCCTTTCACCTTAGCAAGAGAGAAATTAGAAGAACATTATAATAGAAAGAAAATAAAATGCAAGAAAAAGGAAATTCATTAATAATATAAACACACAAAACACAATACAAGATCCTAGCCAAAGGCAAAATGTTCTAGCCAAGGCCAAGATGCCCTAATGGGTCACAAGACACCTCTATTTATAGATACATCCAGGGGCAAACTTGTCAAATTATAAGGGCATAATTGTCAAATATTAATTGTAAATATCTTTGACAATTGGGATCATTAGGCACCGACTTTTACCATCAATTTTGACATCGAAATGTTGTGAATTTTAATCACATGTCTTCACGAAAGTTGTAGATATTTCTCTCAGCTTTCTAGAACATATTTATTTGCACAATTTGGATACGTATTTTGAGAGATACAGTCCAAATACTAAGGCCTGGTCAGACTGGGCCGAGACTGTAGATGGGTTCACTTCAAGCCCAATTTTGGTCCACTAAGAGCCCGAATTTAATGATGCTTTTGAAATGCAATCTTGTAGACAATTGAATCATCTTTCCAAAACATTAAGAATT
>SNVD02002670.1:0-101850 GCA_013180625.2 Boswellia sacra
TTGAGCCTTTGTAAGCCTTTTTCTTTGTTAACTCACTAAAAGATTTCCTAACCTCAAATGAATTTGTTCCAAACAGTTTATCCCTTCCCTACGAGCATGTAGATCATTCACAATTAAATTTTGAGCTATGTTCTGGTTTTGGGAAGTTAGAGGAGGTTGGGATGTGTCATGAGCAATGTAAGTGAGTTCTATTGTGTTTGAAAGAAAAAGAAAAAAAGAAAAAAAAAGCTAATCTGTACTTATCATCCACGTACTTACACATTGAGGACAATGTGTTGTTTTAGTGTGGGGGAGGGGAAGTGTAATAAAAAAAAGAAAAAAAGAAAAAAAAGAACAAAAAGAACAAAAGAAGAAGAATAAGAGATCTATACCCTTAAGTGTTCTTAAAAAGAATGAAACAACAAAGTATAGGGGTGTAGTTTTCTTTTGTTTTCTGCAAAAAAAAAAAAAAAAGATTGAGTGTTTTAAATAAGTTTGGGGGAGTAACTGGTGAATTGAAATGAAGTTGTGTTATAGGGTTGAGCTCTACATAGTCTTGAATGATTTATGTGTTTTTGGGTGATTTGAGCCAAATTATTATCCTTTATCATACCTTCACCCAAGCCAAACGTTACAAGCTTAATAAAGTCCTACTTGATCCTTGGTGTTGTGCATGTCTACATTAGTGGAGAGTAACTTGAAAAGCAAGCCTATGGAGTTCATTTATACACACATCTTCATATTAAATATGATTCATTTTTATGCATAAACTCATCCGGGTTACAAGTGATTAGGTGAGAATGGCTCTACACACACACACTTGAGGAATTGAAGTGAAGCGAAACTAATCTTTCGGATAAAATTCTGATCAAGTGCATTATTTTGAAGTTTTCCTTGGGTTATAATTAAGTACAATCTTTGAGGCCTATTTGCAAGATGAAGCATTTGTGTGTTTAAATTTTTTGTTGATTCTGTTTCAGTTTAGTTTTATTTCATATTGTCGTAGTTGCTCGAGGACTAGCAAAGTCTAAGTGTGGGGGAATTTGATAGGTGTCTATTTATGTATTACTTTCATATCAATTTGTCCATGTTTCTTTGCTATATTCCTTGGTTTTTTTATGGTTTTGTGTGGTTTTGATGTTTGTAGGAGTTTTGGAGCAACTTGCACAAAAATGGAGTAAAACCCTTCATTTTTCACCTCTGCTAGTCAACCATCTTCTCGGATTTAATTGTATTGATATACAATGAACCCGATGACATATCATATACCTTTGAAAAGCTCTCGAAGTCTACTTTTTGGAGAAATTTACGGTTTATGAATCCATTCAGTGTACCGAAAGTTGTAATCAAAACAGTGTGAGAAGTGTAGAAATGTAGTTCCACACATCACTGTAGCATGTATAATACGAGACACGTAGCACGTTACTGTAGCAGAGTATTTAAACACATTTTAGGGTTTTATTTTCATAACTTGAAGAGGGGAGAACGTGGAGGAGGCTGCATCTTTGGGATTTCTCTCATCTCTTGGAGTTCTTGAAGGAGATTGAAGGCTTGGAAAGAGGAAGAACTACAAATCCTAAGAGATTTCATCAAATTTGCTAAGTTTTCCCTTTCCCTTTCATTTTCTGGAATGTCTCCATATTGTATTGTATTTGTATTCTATCTGAATATGTGTAACTAAATCTGAATTGGTTGAGGGTGATTTCAAAGCCCTTGATATGGTTTTTGTGAATTGATTGTGCAAGGAATTGTTATCCAATTCTCTAATTGAAGTTGCTTGTATTTTCCCATGTTTAATGCTTATGATTGCTTGCTGGATTGTATTTGGGTGGCCAACTGAATATAATCTGGATATTGTCTATTGCTAGACTAGAAATCTTGATCCGTAATTGTCTTGAATTTCTAATCATTAGTAGCAAAATTGTGATCAGAGATTGCAATTGGAGAATACAACCTAAGTTAAATAATCCGAGCTTGTGTGTTTATTGCTTAGATCAATCTGTCTTTCTTTTCATAATGCATCCATGAATTAAATTTAGAGAGCTTGTTCTAGGTTGTTTAATGGATAGAGATTAAGTAAAGAGCCTATTTTATTTAACAACAAAGTAAGGAAAGATTGGGATAACAGAGCTTGTTATTATCTACGGTTGATAACTTCACTGCTGTAATTAGATGACAATTCTACAATTAATTCGCAAATCCATATCTTGTGGTAGAGAAGGATCCCTTAACCAGCTTTCTCCCATTGATTTTTCATTCAAATTTACTTTCTGTTTTGTTATTCTTTACTTGCATTCTTATTTCATTAAGTAAATCATTCAACAAAAATCCCCCCTGTTTAGTTAATTGTTGCTGGAAATAACAAATTCAATTAGAATCAATCCTCGTGGGAACGATATCTTACTTATCACTTTATTACTTGTGCGACTAGTATACTTGCTAGTTTCGAACGCATCAGCACTGCTGTACACGACTATCAAGCAAGAGCAGTTTTAACTCATGACAAAAATGTTAATCCAACCACAAACTCTCTTAAGAAGGTCAATTTACAGTATCAAATTATCTATTTATTTTATGAATTAACTTAAATTTGTGTAAGCTTTTAGAATCTTACTTAAGCAACCAGCTTTTAGAATCTTACTTAAGCAACCAGCTTTTAGAATCTTACTTTTGCCTGACTTCAATTATGCAAATTTTGTTGCCTGACTTTAAAGAGATTTATGCAAATTTTGTTAAATCATACAACGTTAAACACTAATAAAGCCTCACAATAACTGTAATTGTAATCATCCAAACAAACTTATCACATCAGAATTCCAAAACCACAATCACATAGCAATCAAAGCACTCCCAAATATTCCATCCCGTCTCCCGAACTCCATATTGCAACTCCACCCATTACGGTGGCCACAAACACTTCAATATCCATATTCACTTGTTATATATTTCTCAATCTAAAATAATGTGATTAAAAGCATAGTAGTAAAACTAAGATATGAAGGTGATAATGAGGTAGCATGCAGGAGTTCACTTACCAGAACACTAACTAAAGCACTTCAATCTGTAGGTGTCTACGCGAAAAATCTGTAGGTGTCCACAATTACAGTTGTTGATGTTGACGGACGCCCAAAGCACTTCAATCAACTCTCTCAAAGCTTGAAATTACGATGCTTTTACCCTGTTATCCCAACAAGTTTAAGTTATATAATGTTGTTATTATTAATCACTACAGATGCTTTTATGCATGTTTGAGAACAGTTGTACAACCTCTTAAGTAATGCATTGCTTCAACTTCTTAAGTAATTTTTATTTTCACCAAAAGAGCATTATTAGAGTCAAAAAAAAAAAAAATAGCATACAGCCTCTAAAGTAATGCATTGCTTCAACCTCTTAAGTAATTATGGACAACACCAATTAAATCATGTTCTATTACATGTCTTCACCAAAGAGGCCAAAACAAGTTTAAGCACTAGAAGCCAGATATTCAACTCATCTATTGCAAAGGGCATACAAATTAAATTAGCATACAGCCAAAGCTGTTCCATGTTCTTATCACAACAAAAAATTAAATTAAATTAAATTAAGTAGGAGCTCAACCATGCCTCCCAGCATTCTGCAGAAAAGACACTGGGATTTTAAAAAAACAATTAATATAACAAGTATTATTTTGCTTATAGTATTTATTGCACACACAGAACATGCATACATACATGTCTAGATAAGAGAGATTTCTTTAAAGAGCCCATTACTGGATCTTAGTAAATTTCAATATGAACCATGTACACATATGGTATCACAATCACAGATGAAATTAACAAGATATCAATGATCAAATTAATACAAGCTCACTTGGATTATATTACAATATCAGGTCAATAATAGAAGATACGATATGGCTTCCAAAAATAGTTAGGAAATCTCTGGATATCACAAACGATGAACAATATTCACAAAAGTATACTTCATACAAGAAAATGGACTCGATATATCATCTAAATGCAAAGTTGAAGGTGTTGTTGTTCGCTGATACAAGCATCTTAAAGGACCATGATTTTAAACAAGATTCTAATTATAATTCCTTCAAACTGAAGATAAAGTGAAGTAGCCAATGGCAGCCTAAGTCTTATCAGTGGTTCCTTTTCAACAGAAAAAATACTACAAGTAGCCAATCCATGTAAAGCGCACTATGATAACTAAGATCAAAGCTTCACCTGATTCCGTTGTAAAATACACATTTAAGTCAGACAATAGAGTGATACACACTCAAAATCAATCACTGTTTATATACTCTGGCTTTATTATTTTCTCTGTGTCATTCTTTATTATTTCAATAATAAGAATCCAGAAATTATAGATCTTGTGATCAAATGAAAATTTCATTTATGAAGTATGTTAGCCCCAGACATAACATGAAGAGTACATAAATTCTTCCAGCTTCAAGAAAGTCATGATACACAATCAAAAGAGAGAGAGAGAGAGAGAGAGAGAGAGAGAGATTGTCATATGCTGAGAGATCATTAAAGTATTAAAAAAATACCAATTTCCAGTCATCATCGACCACAGGAAAGCCAGTTATTCTCTTCTCAACAAGACCCTCCAGTGCTGCAATCACAATAACTTGTCAACCAAAAAATGAATTAACAATAAGGTAGCAACAATCACATCCGAGCATCATAATTACCTTCCTCAGCCGTTGTTGTAGGCTTTACAACATCTAATCCTCCTTTCTTGTCATAAAATCACCTACTGTGTACGTTCCATTTCTTGACTGAAAACCACCATACAAATATTAAAGGGCATACATTAAGAAGTTTTTCCTTCACTTGGCTAAAAGAACTAACACATATTATCATAAATCATTAAAATTTATTTTGATTTCGAGCAAATTCAAATCCATTTACATTTAGCAAAGATGTGAAGTCTATATTCTAGGATATTTCACAAACCAAAACATTAAATTTTGTTGGCTGAATCAAAAGCGCTTCCTCTTCATCCGCGTATGGAAGTGATTTATATAAACCACTTTTGCAAAAGTGCATCGTTTCCTACTAATGCAATATATCTACAAACGTTTTCAAATCAAAACAAAAGAATTTCTCAAACACTTCTCCAAGATCACTTTATTCAATATTTCACTTATTCATCTTTTTAATCTAAAAATTGCTTTCTATAGATAATATTTATATTGATCAAACACTACAAAAGCACTTATCCGCTTAAAGCATTTTTTCACGAATTCAAAACGCCAAAACAATCCAATTTTAATTTTTTATTTTGCGATTTTAAAATTATAATTCAACTATACATTAAAAGCTTCATTCATATTTCAAAACGGAGCCAAACTAATGAGCAAATAAAAGCAAACTCACTGGAACGGAGTTGGTGATCCCGGCGCCGTTATGTGCCGCAAGAGAAGCCAACACGGATTTTATGATTCGTTTTTGAAGTAGAAACAACACAGAGTTGGTAAAGCACGACCGAGGAACGGCGCGACTGTGAGCGAGGAACGACGCGACGAACTCCGTGAGGATAACAGCGACCGGGAAGCACGAACGGTGAGGTTCAAGGATGAAGGACGAACGGTGCGACGAAGCTTGCTACGAAGGCCGAAGCAAAATTCGGGAAATAATTGGCTGCTTGTTTATATTACAGCTTTGGACGGGAGAGATTAGAGTTTGGGGGGAAAAATTGGGAACGGAAATTAGGGATTCAGAGGGAAAAGCTGGAGAATTGGGGAAAAATTTTGTTTATATTACGGGACTTGACTGCGGGCCACGAAACCGCAGTAAAGTCAATTAAATCTACGGCGGGCATTTGGCCCGCAGTAGAATTTTTATTTTTACCTTGGTTCCGGCGGCCCGCGGTAAATGTTTGCAGTAAAAAGCCATCTGTCTTGTAGTGTAACTAGTTTTTGAGAGATGTTAGACAACACTAGTAAGGTATGTTACATTTGACTTTGAAAGATTGGAGTTTGATTTGATATTTAACATTAAACTTGGGTGGAGGATAATTTTCCAAAATATTATTGACCCTGGCAGAATTGTTCAAAACTAAACCATTTTTTTAATATTTAAAAAAAAAATTTCTGTCGGATGTCAGTTAGGGTTTACTATTTAGAGGAACATTCGTTGTTTGTCTTCCAAATCCTGGATAGAAATAGATTACGCAATCACATGCAGAACCAACATAGCATTTATAGGTGATTAACTGGACTGTTAGGTATGACGGCAGCCACGAAGGCCAGTTGGGAGTCTACCAAACTTCAGAAAGACGCTCGTTAATTTCATTGGAACAACACAACACAACACAGCAAAACACGGAGCCACACAATCATTGGACGGCTGTAATTTAACAAATGGCCTATTTATTTAATTAAATAAGAGTTTTGATTGTACCCGTCGTTGTATTTGCTGTTCTCTTTGCCACTCGAGACATGCCAAAACTTCATCTCTAATTGATACGTCTGCCGGTCTTCAATTTTTAAGTATTTGTTTCGTGGCCTGACCAACATTTCGTGGAGAGTTTTTGTACTGATTAAATCAGGAATCTGACAATAATTTAGACTAAATGATTGAGATAATTGAATCATTTCATTCGCTAAATAACTCATCTTCCATATATTATATATTATAAGTTACTGAATAATTAAGGGTTTATTATTATTATTCTTTACAAAAAAAAATTATCGTATGCATATGTTAATATCTAGCTAGAATTGTATAATAATTAGTTTTATAAGTTAAAAATCTTAAAAGTCTTTTTTTTAATAGTAATATTGCATATAAACTCAACTTATATAACTCAACATAAAATCCATAAAAAAAGTTATAATAAATGATGCTCTTCTCAAGTTATATCTTTGAAATCAATTATACATTTATACTACATATATACAATATATTTTTATAAGTTTTTAAATTAAAACACAAAAAGCATTTTAGAAAACAAATATTAAAAAAATCAGTGGTTTAAAGAAATTCGAAATTAAAGGTTGTATGAGTCGGAGACTTGATTAGAGTGAAACAGAATCCAAGAAAGATGCTTGAGGCAAAGAACGACGAGAAATGTGAAGTTGAGGGCCCATTGTTCGTTATTTGCAGTTTTCACGTGACCCATGCAACCACTTGTATCTGCCGGAAAGAAACTTCACTTCACAGAGCTTTCTTGCTGCTCCAACCCGTTAAACGCTAGATGGTCCACCACCAACCACGTCTCTCACCGCATCTTTCTCTTTCGTCGTTAACTTCACAAATTAGATATATTTTTTTCTAATATTTTTTTAAAAAATTTTTACTTATCATTTGCAATAAGAAAAATTGAAAAAAAAAAAACTAAGAGTATTTACTCTTGATTAAATAACTATTTGACTCGGGAGTTCAAATTCTCCTAATAAAGATGCGACATTAATATTTAAGTTTTTCAAGTTTAATGTGAAATAAGCTTAAATTTTCAAGTAACAATTTATCTGTGACTTAATTGAGATCTGTACCTGCCAACGAGTTCAGTTCTCTTCGTCAAGTAAGTTCTCAACAAGCAAGTTCATTCGTCTTCTTAGGAGAAGTTCCTACCCTTAACGCAACGTAAGCAAGGTAGAGGGAATGCGTAGTCAACTTTTCAAATCCATCCCGTAATCATGTGATAACAACTGTTTTCAGGTTCAATTGGAGCTTAATTCAATCTTGTATCGTAATAAATTAATGGCAGAAAATCCAAGAAAGATATTAACAGGAGAGGCTAAGAAGGAGGACAAATGTGAAGGAGAGGGAGGGTCCGTTTGTTCATTTGCAGGTCAGTTACATAATTTCACGTGAGCCCTCCACCTGCCAGAAGGAAATTTCACGGAGCTTGCTTGCTGGCTGCGCCTTCACCTTCATACTGAATGGTCCGCCACGTATGTTGTCTCCGGAATATTATGGACACTTGGCTGAGTTTGGTTAGGTAACATCGTCATCTGAATTTATTAATTTGGGATGTAAAAGTAAACAGCTTCAATTAAGACAGATATATAAAATTAAAAACAATTAGAGCGTTATAGATATTAAATTTCACTAAGCAATTAAAATAAGAAAAGAAATCTTGGTTTGGAAGTTAATTTAAAAGATCATCCCTCAGGTTTTGAACTATCAGTTTGCCCCCTGAGGTTTGAAAAAACTCTCGATCATCTCTCTGACAGTTAAGTTTTTTTTTTCAATCATTTTCCAATTGCAATATGTATATACAAAACTCTAACTGACAAAAACAAAAGGCTCTAAAAATAAATCAAACTCTGCAAGCAACTACCACCAAGCAAACACCACAAACTAGGATCTAAAAAATATCACATGCAAGATTCTGAAAAGATAAATAGGTTTTGCAAACAAGACTTCAAGATTATAAGATTAAAGAAAAGAACCGATAAATAATAAACTTAAAGTTGTTTCTTATTATACAGCAAAATCAGTCTTAGAAGAGTTAAGGAGCTTTGAATATTTAAGCAATTGGTTCTTATCTTCGACATCACAACCAATAAACGAGCCCCCAATGAACGAACCCCATGTTGCCGTTTAGGTCTACTTCCTCATTTTTGCTGACCTATTCGTTGCGACCAAAAATAATAGCTTTTAAAGTTGATTTTGAGGACAATAGTTTTAAATTTGTTTTCCAACACCTAGCAACTTAATGTTTATATAACCTGACTATCTCTGCAATAACCCAAAACTGGTTATACAATTAAGTTGTATTTGTAGTCATGGTATTCAAAATTATTTTGACCTTAATCAATTACCTATTAATTAACAACATTAATATTTGTAAAATTTAATGTGTGTGTGTGTGTATATATATATATATATATATATATATTCACACCATTCAATATAACTTTGAAGCATAAAGACATTAATTCATTACTTCTGTTTCTATGTCCAAAGCTATTACAATTAGCCTCTCATATCATAACATCGAGTCCCATCTTTTGCTGTGGTTAAGAAACATAAAAACTAACACATTTTCGAATAAACTCAGATCAAAACAGAAACAAGCAAAACACTAAAAATGGCTAACCAAATGCCCCCTAATTTTACTTAATAACTAGTTGGTTGAAGTTTATTGAGCAAGAGAGTATGGACTATTTTGGAGGCTAACCAATGAGTAGTAAGGTCCTCCAGGTCTCTTGGCCAACGAAGATTTGTGTGTCCCTTTTTCAACAACTCCTTTGTCTAACACAGTAATTAGATTACAATTTTTTATGGTACTTAATCTATGTGCTACAACTACGCTAGTCCTCCCCACCATCACACGCTCAAGCGCATCGTGCACCACCTTTTCATACCAACTATCAAGGGCGCTAGTTGCCGCATCTAATAGTAAAATTGTTGGATTTTTCAATATGGCTCGAGCTATTGCAATGCGTTGCTTTTGGCCTTCCGATAACTGGATTCCCCTGGCACCACACAATGTGTCATAACCCTGATGTAATCCAGCAATGAAATCATGAGCATTGGCTGCCCTAGCTGCCTCAATGATCTCTGATTCATCGATTTCATTTGATGCTCCATGTATAATGTCTTCTCTTATGGTACCAGCAAAAATTGTCGGCTCTTGGCTCACAAGTGCAATGTACCCTCTAAGTGACCTTAGGTGGTAAGATCTTATATCTCTACCATCAATTTTTACTACACCTTTTAGGGGATCATAAAATCGTTGAATTAAGCTGATAACTGTTGATTTACCAGAACCACTTTGCCTCACCAGTGCGGTTGATTTTCCAACTTCAATGTCGATTGAGAAACCTTTGAAAATCATAACATCAGGTCTAGCTGGATAGGAAAAATGTACATCTTGAAATTCTATGTGACCCGTTAGTTGGTAAGCTTCAGGATCATCAGGCTCAACACTTGTGTACTGGTCCAATAAGGCAAAAACTGACCCAACAGCATCTGAGCCTTTTGTGAGGTCTGTGGTAATGTTGCTTGCTTCGGCTATGACACGGCCTGTGCTCACTAAGATGATGAAGGTCTGAAAAAAGGCTTTGGGTGAAATGTAGCCATGGGAGGTCTGAGTGCCGCCAGACCAACAGTCTAGAGCCCAAGCCAAGGTTAGAATACAGAGGGAGAAAGCTGGGCCTATGCCTGCAAACCATGATTGTCGAATGCTTTCTCGACGTGGGCCTTCTTGGGCCTTTTCAAGCATTCTTAGGATCCGATCTTGGGAGGAGAGGGCAGTGATGGTTCTAAGGTTGCACAAGGAGAGCTACACGATCAACTACCAAAGTTCTCACCTGCCAACAATCAAGAGAACTGCTTAAAATTACTAGTTGTATAGAGATATCAATTGCTGCAATCACTAATATTGATAGATAAGTAAAATACACCATATATAAAAGCAAGGAATTAATAGATAGAAATATATTAACCGCGTTAGCATGGTTGGCGAGTCGAGAGCAAATAAGAGCAGCATAGTTATTCCTAAAATTTGATGTTCTAAATGAATTAGCATCCTCGTCCAGAAGCAGGATTTGAGGTGCTTTGATTCTTGCTCGTGCAATGGCGATTCTTTGCTTTTGTCCTCTTGACGTTTGAACTCCTCTCTCCCAACCTTATATATAAAACAAGAATTAATTCTCTATGTCGGAGATGAATTAGGATTCTCTTCTGATTTGATTTTTACCTTATAAATTTGATAGATATGATATATTGATGGTTGATTAAAAAGATATTAAAAAGGAAAGATAATAATCTAAATCTTATTAATTCATGTATTAAAAGATTCTTAAAAATTCAAGAAAGAGTTTATACCACAAAGAGGATGCTAATTCATTTAGAACATCCATAGAAAATTTATTTTCTCGATTTGCAATTTAGACGGGTTAGGTAGCACAACTAACCTGGGTATCATGCCCCTGCGGCAACTGAGAAATGAAATTATGAGCATTGGAAGCCTTGGCTGCTTCAACAACCTCTTCAATTGCAGCATCTTTCTTGCCAAAAAGTATGTTCTCCTTAATTGTTGCAAACAGTGCAAGCTCTTGGCTGACCAAACCCATTTGTGATCTTAGCCACTTGAGCTGTAACTTATCAGCTGCAAGGCCATCAAGAAGGATTTTTCCTTCAATAGGATCATAAAACCTTTGTAACAGTGATATTACTGCAGATTTCCCTGACCCACTAACATCTACTAAGGCCACTGTTTTTCCTGCTGGGATTTTTAGGCAAAAATCTTTCAAGATTATGCTTTCAGGCCTCGATGGGTACGCGAATTCTATTTGTCTGAACTCAACTTCACCTAAAACATTCTCCAGGATATCACCTCCCATGTCCTCTGAATCAATCTTGGGTACTCTTTTTATCACCTCCATTATACGTTCTCCCGTTGACAATGCTTCTGAGAGGTACTTGAGGTTCGATAAACCAGCACCAAAGGACCTAAGATCATCTATTGACATTAATTAACAATAACAAACATAAGTTTAATTACTAAGTTTATCACTTTCGTGAAAACTTAAACTTCTATAAATTTGAAATCTGTTTTTTTAACCACTATTAATGTAACTCTAATATTTAATTAACACGATACTGAGATTTGAACTTGCGACCGTTAAACTAATATTGTTCTATGCCATATTATGTTAGCACTTTTTTAAAAATAGAAAAACAATAAACTTAATATTAATACGGAAAAACAAAATAGCACCCAAATTGATAAATAATTAAGAATGAATATATAAAACCAAGAACTGAACTGATCAATAGGTAACTAAGGCAAAATAAGGTGATGCTCAAAGTCCATCAACGGTAATGGAAGCTCCAACAGTGTAAATGGTTCCTCCTCGAGCACTGTAGTACATGACCATTCTGCTGCTAAAATATGACATGAAAGCCCAAATAGCAAAAATGATTCCATTCCTGCCAATAGTTAGTCCTTTCGCCAAACCCTACTTTAACGCCAACTTGGCTGACCCTTGAAGGGCTATAGAGAATTCAGCAACCAATCGAGCTTTATAACGATCAATATAGCCATCGGAATGATGTTTGACCAAAAAACCCACTTGCAACCAACTATATTTTGATTTGGACTCTGCGGAACCAGTTCCTGATTATTGTTATTGGCAAGGGCCAGAAGCTCATTACGCATTGCATTGGTCCACTTCGATTCTTTTAATGCTTGAGAAACAGATGTGGGTTTAATTGTTTGGGGTAGTGGGTGGTGAGTTATGACAAGAGACATCTTTTGCAAGGGTTTAAAGATATTATTTTTGGAATGGGTAGTCATGGAGTGTTATGGCATCATGGGGTTGAGATTGGGAAAGTTGAGAAGAACCAAACCTAGAAGGGTCCTTGCCAGAAACCAAATTAGAATTAATGGTATGAGTTGGACTAGCCATATTGAGATCAAGAAGTGGTGGACCTCGTGTGCTTGACTGGTGTCAAAGTAAGTGAAAAAAGTTTCAATGGATTGGGACACTTGTGAAGAAAGTTCATTGAACTTGGAAGATTGGTCTTTGGTTGAAGTAATAGATTTGATAGAAGACATTGGAAGATTACGTGGAGGACAACTAATTGTACTCTGCAAAAAATTAGAAGAAGATAAAGAATTAATATCCCCTGAGAGATTTTGCGGAGAGATATCATTGCTGAAATTATTGGAAGAATTAAGATCCTGTGAATTAATTAAATTAATAATGGATTCGGAAGGATTGTGATAGATGGAATGATTTTTGGGTATTATAAAGGAAGGAGTAGATTTGTCAATAGGAATAGAAAAGAAATTGCCATTTTTAGAGAATGAATTATTTTTTAGATTTATTTGTGGCAATTGTATTAGAAGATGGATTTGGTAAATAAAAAATATGAAGAGAGGAAGATAAACGTACCCATTTGCATATAGTATGGTCATTAATTTTGTCATTCTTAGAATAAGTAGGTAAAGAAGGAAATTGATTTTCAATAAAACTAATATGATGGGAAACATAAAATTTTGTAAGTTATGGATTCAAAACATGTCACTACAAGAAAACAGACCTTTTACGGTGAGCCAAAACCGCAATAAAAAGTCTTTTATGACGGTCCAACGACGATTTTAATCCACCGTATAAAGTGGCGTCGTAAAAAGAATTTTGACTTTTTACCGCGGTTTCAACCCGTCGTAAAAGATTATTAACCGCAGTTGACTTACCCACTGTAAATGATTGTGATATGGTCTAATTTATTTACGACGGTTTTCTAGCTCGCTTTAAAATCCGATTGTGGTGCGGTCTAATTTATTTGCGACGATTTTTTAACCCGCCATAAAATCCTATTGTGTTGTTATTTACGACGGTTTTTTAGCTTACCGTAAAATCTTGTCAACTGCTGTCTCATGAGCCGCTGCAAATGGTTGTTGTGATGAAATTATTTACGACGGTTCCGTGACCCACCGTAAAAAGTGTAAAATCATTTTTTAGGTAACCCATTTTTATAACCAAAATTTTTTGGAATCTGTTTTCGTTTTCAAGCAATTCATTGCATCCATAACCCAAATTTTTTTGAACCTATTTTCGTTTTCAAGCAATTCATTGCATCCATAACCAAAATTTTTTAGAACCTGTTTTCGTTTTCAAGTAATTCATTGCATCCATAAGAATATATTCACATACAAATAACAAATAAATTGATATTGGCATAACACATAAAAGTACAACATAAGAATATATTCGCATACATTCGCAAACATGAAAGAAAAAAGTTCTACTAAGTTTGATTCCAATAAGTGCAGAAATCTAAATTAAGTCTACAAGTCTTACTCCAATCAAGTCTTCATGTCAGAAAAAGCTGCACAAATAAAAGCAAAAATTAGTACTTAACTATTCATAAATTTATTAAAAACATACAAGTGAAAGCTATACGCCTTACATTGATTTATTTATATAGAAATGATAAATAACTTCATATATATACCTAATTGTCCTCCTCATTTGTTGTTACAGAGTCAATGTTGACACGATTTCGATGTGCACTTGAAGCATCTGGAACCGGAGCCTAAGATATTTTGGAAGATTTAGAAAAACTTATAATCCTAAATAGTTTCAATCATCAACAGCTTATAATTATTAAAAAAAATACAAAGTAATCATGTTGTCACTTGGGTTTAGACTCTATGTACTACATATAACATTGTGATAAATAGGTAGCAAATACAACTATATTGCCAAATGCAAGTTCACCAACTACATATTCTAAATGCAATTCAGAATTAAAATCATCAATCAAATCAATCTCTCACTAGCTTCATGAATTAGATAGCAACTCTTTCAATAACCACATATAGAGTAAATGAAAGTTAAGTGAATACCTGATGTCGTATAAGTGGTGGCAACTACTCTTCAATGTCTGAAAATTTCTGTTGTAAAAAGTTGTACAACTGCGTATTGTAGTCCTTCAATTCTTTGTTCTCCACTCGTATTTCATATAATTCTTGATGCAATTTCTTCACATCAACAGGTTGAGATGAACATTGACTTATAACAGTAGTTAGAGAAGGACCATGGCCATATGTGCGGGCATAACCACGATGAACACATCCCAATACATCTTGAAATACCCGTTCTGCTGCAGCTTCGATTTGTTGCTCAATAGGTATTCTGGATATGCCTTCTTTTAGTTGACTCTGCAAAATGATGAAAACAACTGTAAGTGAAAGCATAAAAAAAAGGATTGTGTAACCAATTTAACACAAATTGTAAGAGCATATAATTTGTTTAAAAAAGTACAATTATTTCAGCACTCTCAGTGTCTACTACATCTCCATCACTTCTTGTTCTAGTCTTGATAAATACACTTATGCCTAATCATATAGAATTAGTTTCACATTATAAAGTAAAACATTTATATGAAAGAATTATCATTTATATACAAACCTTAGTCTCCCATATTCATTTGAGACTAGGAAGATGAAGATGACTGTCGTGGAGATTCTGCCTCCCTTTGTAGTACACTTTCCATAGAGTCATCTCTGTGTCTCTTTGGTGCCATAGTAAGCTGCAAAAAGATACTAACATTAGAAAACTAAAACCCTATTGATACATTATATTACAAATAGAATAAATGTTTGATGCATGTACAATAAATGTAGTCCTTGTTGATGGCTTATTACTGTCAAATAACATATTATATAAAACAGAATAAGAAAAGATGATGATAAATGGAAAATATAAAGCACAGCTTCTAGCTAGATAGATAGTGCCCTAGATAGTTACTATTAACAGTCTTTACTTCCCGGTACCAACAAGTAACAAAAACAAAAACGAGGAAAAAAAAAAGAGAATAAGACCTCCAGTGTTGAGGCAAAGCCTCAAATCAGCTTTATAGAAGAACACAAAGTGGGTAAGAGTGCAGGCAACAGCGAAAACCATGCATTTTTCAGACTATCCTGATATTAAAGGGCAAAACATTATCCTTTGATATTAAGCATTTTTCAAAAATGAATGTTTAAGAGGATGTACAAACTGATTCTAGTTGAACTTGTCTAGCTTATTGCTTATGATGCACTTTACAGTTGATACAAAACATGGATGCTTTTCAAAAAATAAAACTAAAAATAAAACCAAAATTTTTAGCTGCTAGTCACAACATTTAAAGTAGTTCCAAGGGGAACGGAAGGAGCGGTCAGTGTTAAAGGCACCTTTGCTGGAATTTTAGCTCCTATCGTTCTTGCCTTTGTTGCTTGTTTCATTGGCAAGGTATTGCTGATTTTCTCATTTCCTGTTTCTGTTTATTTATTTTAATCTTTTTCTGTTGTGTTGTTGGTTGGACAGATTTGCTTTACATCTAATTTTTTTACCAGATAAGATAGAATGATAAATAGTGCTTTATGCAACTCATAGACAAAAAGTGTGCCATCTCACTATGCTCTATGACTTACCTCTTAATTTTAAAATAAGTACTTTTTCTCAGTAATTCTAATATGCTGCTGTAACTAAGCAAGAGGGGAACTCTTTGATTTTATTGCCCCATCCAGTACAATTATCATTGATTTTGAATCAATCTGAGATAGTGAATTTATCAAATACGTTTAGAAGATGAGATTTATTTGGAAGTCTAGTTGTTTGAAGAATTTAAATATTTTATTAATTATTTCAGTTCCATTGATCTTTCTAAAGCTAATTTCTTTGTGTAAGAGACTGTTATTTATTGAGAACAGATGTTTTATTTCCAAGATTAATTCAGTCTTCCCATCATTATATGACCATTAAACAAGCCTTCTTGGTTTTGAAGTAGAATTCATTGATTTTCTCTCTTTCTCATCCTTCCAAGTTTTTCTTCCTTTAATTATTTGTTTTTTTTTCCGTATTTTATCACATTTCTAATTTTCTAATTTTAATTACTACCCGTTCTACATCAAAAACATTATGGAAGAGTAATAGAAATGTACAATGTTTAATGGTTTTTTCATGTTCGAGCGTTGAAGTATTTGTCACGTTAATACTTTTTCAGAATCTAACCAGTTGTCGAGGACATCACATTGGACCAAATTGTAAAATTATAGAAAGGCAACTCCATAGAGCCAGGTGCTTTCCATACTTCTCTAATCGAAATAAAATGTGTAAACATTAGCAAATCTTGTTCACATGTCAACAACACAAAAGTACCTGGGCTGCTTCAATCTCCAGTTCCTGCTTCTGGATGTCGAAGGATAACGGACGCAACATGCATAAAAAGAATCTGAAACTGACTTCTCAAAGAATGGCTTGTGTGCTTGCCTGCAAAGTTAAGAGGCCATAAAGCATGTAGCAATGGTTTGGGCATCTAAAACAACCAAATTAACAAAGGCACCTCTGTTTAAAATTTGAGCCTAGCAAAGTCAAAGGTAACCCGAAAGTGGCAAAAATTTTTATGCAAGTAATCATGGACAACCGAATATGGTAAAGAATTGTGCAGTTCAAAGGTATTCTTGCACATAAATCAAGATAAAGGAAATTTTACCTCAATGCTAGGATCTCTAAAAACTCTGTGTCAATCTGAAACAGTTCAAATTAGCAGTTTAAGACAGCCATCAGCATGGATTTTTAACATAAAAGAATGAACAATCATATTTACATTCACTCCACATTTACTCCCGTCTCTTCTTTTACTTCTCTTATAGCTGCCTTGAAGATATCCTCACCCTGTAGGTCGAAAGAGTTAGTTTTTGGCAGAGTCATGCAATTTAATCCCTTAAAATAGAAACTCCTAAATGATATGTACAAACCTCGTCAACAACTCCAGTAGGAAATTTCCACAAACCTATTAGTTCGAATTTCCCACTCTTCTCCTTAACTACAAGCAACATCCACCCAAGAAAATTCCATGTTCAGAAAGAGCAACACAAAACAGTAATGTTTCAGGTGTGTATATATATATATATATATATATGCAGAAGAGTGTGGTTGAGAAGAAAACTGCACAGTTAAGTTGCACCAATGAATGAAAAAGAAATAAATCTATTTTGAACTAAATTGATATAAAAGCAGATATAAAATCAATGTTCCTGCATCAGATTGAGTGATTTGGTAAAGTTGCTTTGCGGTAGAGGATCAATAAAAATCCTCTGAACAAGCACTGGCATAATCAAATGACAATGGAGGACTCCATTTCATCAACCATTTGTGCCCGCTTCTTGGAATCCAAACTAGAGCGTAATCAGAATTTTGAACATCTAAGAGATGAGCTTTTATAATGATCAATCCTTATGGGCGTAAAAACTAATTAATACATGACATTATAATAAATCAATCGTGGGTTATCCTCTATAAAATACAAGTTTCAATATTTCATGACTTAAATTTAAAAATTCATTAGAATTTAGGCAAGACACACATCCAAGGAAATTATAATAATTGCCAAGAGATTACCTCTCCTCTATCGTTCAAGACAATAGCACCAACAGTTACTTGATGTGTAGCATTTGCAGCTATAGTGTTTGTGGTATCAGGAATCCAGTACACGAGCATGAGGTAGTTTGGCTCAGCATGGTGGTACCAAAATCCCTTCTAAAGCCAATTTACCAAAGAAATAGACAGTCAAGGAAAGATGACTATCGAAATTAAATAGATAGCACATGAGAGAAGCCAATAACCACGACTAAAGTTATCCAAATCAATGTAAATTCGATATTCAAATTAGAGTTGGGGAAGCATCCATTTACTTTAACCATAAAATAAACTGCTAACAGCTTCAAGGCCTTGTTTACTTAGCTTGTTGCTTTGCTTTATATACCAGACATGGAAGATGCTCAATTTGAGTAAGTAATCATTGAATAGTTGCAAGGTAGCCAAATAATCAGGTATTTATTCCTTCCCTTGTCTTATATAAGGCAGATGTAGCATAGTCGATAAGGAACTAATTAAATTAGATAAGTGGATTTTCTGCATTAGCCTGTTACCATGAGTTTTATTAACAGAGGGGAATGAATTACCTTAACTGCAGTTTCAACAAGATTCACCAGTCCAATGGGCAATTTAATCCAGACTCCTTTTTTGCCCTGCAAAACGAAAAATTACATGATATACTTTCAAAAGCCAATTTAATAGAAAAAATTATAAAGAAACAAAAGATGTTGCAGCCACGTCATCAAGCATCTCGAACGTGATGAGCAAGCATGCATCCAATCCGAATTTAAATTAAATTAATTCTCATTTTTATGCACATCACTATCACCTGAGAATTCATCAAAATCACCCTACTACACAATTTGACAGCTGAAGTCGCTATCTCGAACCATATTTAGGAGTATACTATTTATCAGAGTATTATTAAATCAATTAGTTTTGTTAACTAGTGAGAAGGGCTATGAAACTACTAAAAATTCCAGCTGCAAAATCAATTAGTATGCAAAAACACAATAGCAGAATATTCCCATTGGTGACTGAAATAGCCATAAGACCATTTATAGGATCTGTACCTCCTGATAATTTCAATGTGTGGCGCTCAAAGGATAAGACAAATATGCTATAAAGTTTTTTGGTTAGTGTACTTCTATGAACAAATAATCATTTTCATTATAAATTCAAAGTCAGGAATGCAGTTTCCTCTACCATGAACAACCACACCCAGATGCAAAATCTTTCAGCAATATAAACAGCAAAAGGAATCAACAGCAGCCGCACAATAAGTATAATTAGCAATACACTAAAGAAAGAAACTTAGCATGAACCAACAAATAACAATAGAACAAAATGTTGTTAACAAAAAGACAACTAAATCAAGTAGAAAAATAGTTAAAATAGACAACTAATCCCAAGTATTAATGAAATTAGACAGTGAAGGAAAGTAAATCTTTCAACAAATCTACTGAGACAATTTATCAAACACTTGTCGTGTGGAACATCTCAATGATTACAGACAAGAAAGAAAATTAAATCTCAAAGCATGTGTATAGTCAACACACAATAAGAGAAGATAATCAACAATAAGTATAATTATATTTGTAATCTAATCCGATTAATCCATCAAAAATTGAATAAATTTTATTGAATTTCTGATCATCCATCATACAAATTAAACATGTATATTAACCAAATCTATTAATATGTATAGATAATTATTGTTCTAATTCAATATGTTAACATTTATATCAACCAAATCATACAAATTAAACAAAAAATCCAGAAATTAAATCAAAAGAGAGGAAGAGATACAAACCTGAGTGAGAGTGCTGGACGAGCAATCAGGCCTGGCGGAGCTCGAGGGGCGACGGGACGGCACAGTCGTGGACCGTGGCGGCGGGTCGTGTGACAACGAGGAGGGTGCAGCGCAGCCATGGATGCTTCAACTCGATCTTGACTCTTAGCTACTTGGGTTTCCAGACGCGTGCTTGAAACCAAATGCTTCAACTTGATCGTGCTTGAGCTATGCAGCAAAGTCGAGATAGAATTTGAGAGGGAAGGAGATGCACCAGTGTGAGATTGGAGAGGGAATTTGAGAGATTGACGTTAGGGATTTGAGAGGGAAGGACAAGAGAGTGGGGCGGAGAAGGGTGTAAAAAAAATTGAATTAAAAAAATGGATTTATATATTAAATGAGCTTTTTACCGCAGAACTTAGCAAATGCGGTAAAAGCCTAACCATTTTTACTGCAGGTGTGATAGCACATTACATAATTGAAGCTTTTACTGTATTTTTAAAGGCCTACTATAAATAAATGCAGTAAAAAACCTATTTTATAGTGGTGTATATGCACTATGAATATTAGAATATCCAAGAAAGAAACACAATTTAGACCATTGCTCAAGTTTGTGCTTTGTACAGGTCCAAAGCCAAGGATAACACAAACAGCTGAAAACTCTCAATTTAGAGTAATTAGGAACAGAATCAAAAAGACACTCAAATGGAGATTTATGATCAAGAATGCGCATGGGAAACCGATTAATTAAATACACTGAAGCTTTGAAAGCATATGAGCAAAGCAAGAGAGGAAGTGATGCTCGATGAAGGAGAGCGAGTCCTGTTTCGACCATATGTCGATGACGACGCTCAGCTAAAACAATATGTTAAGGGGTATAAGGAGGAGAGACCAAATGTTGGGTGCCATCAAGGGCGGAGCCAGTATAGGCCCAGCAGAGGCAATTGCCCCTCCTGGCCAAAGGGAAAAAATTAAAATATTATTATCATTTTCAATTATTAAAAATATATATTGTTATAAATATATATATGTATCTATTTCTATTTACAACTTATTTATCAAACAATTTTTTTAATATTTTATCCATCATCACTCATTAATTTGTTTATCTCTATTATTTTTATTTTTAAAAAGGTAAGATCCTTTTCAATTAATAAGTTTAAAATTTTATTTAATTATATTATTAATTACTTTATTTTATCATTTCTCTTGTAATTAGAATTTAAAATTGATATGATAAATATTAATTTATACCTCAAATAATATTGATTAAAAATATTATAAACTTTCTAAATTTACAATTATATTTTATTTATATTAATTTATTTTTTTTATTGTTGTTCAATTTTGCCTCCTCTCTAGAAATAATTTCTGGCTCCGTCCCTGGGTGTCATGACATTCAAAAATGGATTTAAGGCCTTCATATTCTTTTCCATGATCTGAATAAATTGTTTTGAAGATTTATTGAAAAAATTTTCAACCATTAATTTAAACTTCAGAAAAATGGAAGAAAGTTCTAATTTATGTGCCATTGGAAATAACCATAAGTATTTCATAAAGTAATCAACAAAAACTACATAAAATGAAAACCCATCCATTGAACGAATTAGAGATTACCCCTAAACATTACTATAAATTAATTACAAAGGACTTTTGCTTGACAACTGGAAACGCCAAAGAGTAATTGTAACTTTGTGACTTTTGTTACATTGACAAGAATCACAAAAAGAAAATTGAGACTTTGATTGCATATGGAGGTTATTGGAAGAAATGACTTGAAAAAGAATTTTGGATGAAATGACTAATCCTATCATGCCAGAGGTTGGAAGAAGCTTTGACAATGAGAGAAGCTTTTTTGTAGGGGTGTGCAAAATAATCCGACCCGACCCGACCCGAGCCGATCGGGTTTGTCGGGTTTATCGGGTTTTGGCCAGGTTAACCGTGAATAGTAACCCAAAATCGGGTTGGAATAGTCGGATTTGAATAGTACCGGGTTATAATCGGGTTTGAATAGTATGTTTGAATAAAACCAAACCCGATCCAACCCGAACCGATCCGATCGGGTTGTCGGGTTTTAATCGGGTTAATATTGAATAGTAACCCGAATTCGGATCAAAAGAGTCGGGTTTGAACAGTGTCGGGTCAGAATCGGATTTACCCAAACTCGACCCGACCAGTGTGCACCCCTACTTTTTTGTCCACAAAATTATTCTCGCTCATGCTAGGCCACACGTACACATTATTCTTGGTTCGTCCCTGTGCAACAAGTGTCCCCATTGTTAGATCCTTAACACAAAAAAATAGGGGGTAAAACTCGATATAAGCATTATTTGTCTTACAAAATTGAGAAACAAAAACAAAGTTTTGTTTCATGGAAGGAACACATCAAACATTTGAAAGAGAGAAAGAATTTGAGGAAGTAAAAAGTTTAGTATTTCTAGTATGCGTGATTACCAAACCTGAACCATCACCAATAATAATATCATTGGGCCCGTCATCTGGTTGACGAGCAGAAAGATTGTTCAAATTAGATGTCACGTGGTGGGAAGCACCAGTGTCGTGCAACCAATTGGAATTATTAGTAATTGATGTGGTAGTAGGATTAGCAATAGGTTGCTGTTCGGCAAACTTTTGCAAAAGCCTCTTTGCAAGATAACATTGATTGAAAAGCCACTCCTTTCATAAAAATCGCATGACACATTGGAATTGCGGCCAGTTGAATTGCCTTGATTATTTTTATTTTGACCATTGCCTTGACTATGAGAGCATTGTCCGTGATGATTGCGATAATTTTGATTTTTTCATCCATTGTTTGATTGATTACCATTTTTGGATTGATGAAAACGTGCAACATTAATGGACAGAATGATAGGATTTCTGTTGTCTTCTCTCTTGAGATAAGACTCACGCTCCGCTAATTTTTCATGAAGCTGTTCAAAGCTTATGACAGAGTCACGGGCACGTATAGTGGCAGCTAACTCTTTAAACTCTGGGCCAACACCATTCAAAGTATGAATGATGAGATGATGAGTGCAAGTTCATGAGCAAGACCTTTGACTTTGCCGAGATACTCCTCAACAGATTGACAGCCACGAGTAATTGTAGTGAGTTGTTAAGTCAGCCCCATGATACAAGAGGATGAGGAATTGGCATAAAGTCTTGTGAGTCTATTCCAAGCATCAGTAGATGAAATGCTGGAATTAACTCGTGAACCCAATCGATTAGAAAGAGAGGATCGAATTCCATGAAGAAGAAATTTATCCCATCTTTTCCAAAGAGAATTTTTTGGATTATTGACCTCCTTCTTATCTATTATGATTTTTTCTAATGGACACAGAAAAGATCCGTCAACAAAACCAAGCAAATCAAAGCCAAAAAAGTAAGTCATCCCATTGAGCTCTTCATGAAGGATAGTTGGAGGGCATCAATTTGATTGAAAGCTGAGCAGAGGTATTGAAAAAGACTAAATTGTTTGAAGAAAGAGAGGAAATAATAATGGGTTGATTAGGGCTGGAAGTTGTTGTGCCATCGTCAGCCATGAATGAAGATTCAAGATTTGAAAAGTTGAAATGATCTATCTCGTTGGCGCCAATGTAACTTTGATACCATAAAAGATATTTGGCTGAATATATATACTTTAACATATAAAAGTTTATATAAAGACAGTATTAACATCTTGAGATCAATGAAAATACAAAAGAAAAATAAAGCTAATGATCCCCTGTTATGAGCTGTGAGATTCTGTCCTAATATTCACCAATCAATGAATAAGCAGTTCTTATACAAGATATTGCTACTACGCTATTGTATTAGCCCTATTATATTCTTCTATCATCTTCCTAGCTAAACTCATCAAAGTCCTCCCATAAATTAATACCAAGACTTACTAGAAGCACGATAAATGGAAATCCAACAATGGTAAGCCTCCATAGCATCAAGAACCCAACAACATAGTAGGGGCAGATTAGGATATTTTTTTCCAGCCCGAGCTGCACTTAACTAAGAGAACCTTGACAGTACAAAAAAATTTTATTAGTAAGAAATTTAAATTTTACATCTAGATAAGGGGCACATAATGAACCTCATCTTTGAAAAAACATGCTCTATATATAGACAAAAGCAAAATTGTCCCTCAAAATACATATTCTGTATATAGTCAACACTAAAACGCATCAATCTAACAACCAACATGTTGACATTTTACCTTTTTGTTTCAATTAATTTTTTACATAGTTTAAAAAGTGAGAAAATATTTACTAAAAATATTTATTTCAATTAAGATTAATTGGGCTTTCTCTAATTAAAGACACATGAAGCACGAACCTTGTTCTTATATTGAATACTATTAAACACCTATGATTATTGAATATTCTTTAATTCAAATGAAGTGAGAGATTGACGAGGAAACGATTAAAACAATGGTAATGGCAAGCTTGCTGCAGTTTCAGGGTGTGCGGTTTCGCGAAGAAGACGTGAGAAGTTAAAAGAAATTGGGAAAGTGTTTTCAAGATTCTACGTAGTTAATATTCATTATTTATTCAAGGGTTGTATTTGTAATAAATTAAAATTATAGGAGTGCAGTAGACAGTAGGATGTTCTGTAGAACTTTGCAATTTTATTTTGAAAAAGTCAGCCCAGGCTATACCCCAGTTAGCCACCCCCTGGATCAGCCCTTGCCACATAGAAACCCAAGAATGTGGCAGCATTCATCAAAAAGTTTGGGAGCTGTCACATGCAAATTCATCAGAGTTGAATTTTTATCATAAAAGAGAATATAGTTGAAATCATATTAATATGAAATTAGTGGTATCATGGGATGGACAACCTTTTCACTAATAACATCTTGGATCAGGAGACTATCAGTAGAGACGGCTATGATGACGTCTACCATGCTTGTGACATGCAAATCAAAGTACACATTTTGCCTTAACATTGCTTTCAAATATCTGGTGTTTCCAACTCAGTTCAGTCTCCTCTGTTGATCAATCAGCTGATATTTTTACAAAAAGTCATCCTCTAAGACGGTTTCGTGAGTTGATTTTCAAACTCAAGTTAGCTTCTATATCACCAACTTGAGTTTGAGGGGGGATGTTACCATATATATATATATATATATATATATATATATATATATATGATTCTATCATATATATGATTGATATGATTCTCCTTTAGTTTAGTATATAATTAGTCAATTAGGCATATAATTAGACAATCAATTATCATTATTGAGATTTTTTCTTTCCTTGTATGCATGATTTACTTCTATATTTGTAATTATATCAGCCTACAAATTGGCTTGTCATAGTATCTTGTAATTATATTCAGATCAATACATTTTCTTTCATTATATTCAATACCTGGTTCTCATTCTTGTTGCTTGTTTTTCACCTGTTCTTGTCCAACAATATCCCTCTAAAATTTCCCATGCATCAAGGAAGAAATAAATTAATAAAAATTTCTATTTCAATTAACTTTTCAATTATTTTTAATTACTAAAATTAATTTATCATCAAATTAACACCTACCTAGGAAACAAGCAAGCCATCCTTCACAAGCTAAGTACAAGAAGATTACTGTGTTTTGTTACCCAACATAAAATGACATACCATTTAGGTTAGTTTTTATGTGCACAACGATAGAAAATATTTACTAGAATGAGAATTGTAGCAAAAATAAAATTACAATCATCAACTCAAGCAACAAAAGAAATCAAAGAAAAAAAACATATAAAGAAGAAAACGATACTTCTCTCCTCTCAATTAAAAATATGAAATATACAAGCCTATTTGTTTAATTCCTACAAGAATTAACTAACCTTGCTAATATTATGCATGAACATATTATTGTTGATGACAATTGATGATGCAGTACCAACATTGTTCATTAATCTACCATTCATAAACAATCCCAAAGGTACTCTGATCCTATCACCGACGGCTTCGATGAAACCCAAAGCCATCAAAAACATATCCACACCGTCTGCATGCATGAAAATGGATCTTACAAACCCCTTTATTTTCTTCACCATTTTCACACATACAAAAACAAACAGGAGTAAGATTCTCAATTCCTCACAACACTATGTTATTATGGCTTTCCTTGCTTGTTTCCAAAAGGATTTAAAAAAATTAAACAAGTTTGGCATAGAAGTAAAATGTGTTATGACACGACTATTTTTTTAATTGATCTTTTTTTTTCTATTTAATTTAGTAATCAATGTATACACAAGAATCAACATAAAAAATTTTCAATGTTATCTTCACATTGTTGATATCATGTGGAAATATCAATATATATATATATTGTTATGGCCATAATAATATTGGGCCTCAATTATTTCTAGTACAGTAAGCCCATTACTGTAGCCCATTATCTGGGTCCTACAATGACCCAGCCTCAATTATTTTTAATTCAGTAAGCCCATTACTGAAGCCCACTAATTTGGGCCCGTTATCTGGGTCCCACAATGGCCCATCCTGACTCCTATATAAACCCTCCGAATCATTGCTCAAGGTATGCACACTTTTCTGAACTTATTCTCTCTCTAGATTTCCTTCACTTTTGAGAGCTTCTCTCTCTAGGAAATTCTCCCAGAAAATTTCGGAGTGCCGGACATTGACTTGAGCGTCGGAGGGTCTTCGCCGGCACCACCGCCGGCACCCCTGACTATTTTTCTTTGCTCGCAGGACTGGACCCGACGTACCACCCGAGCTCCGACTCGCTTCCCGACCCACTTCTCGGCCGTCCGGAAACCGTGCATCAACATATATATATTATGATCAGTGTTAACCCTTAAAGTTGTTTAGTGCCCTCTAATTTCATCATTCATGACCATGTTTGCTTTCCTTCAATTAGATGGATTCTTTTTGGACTTCGATAAAGATCATACTAGCTAAGCGTATAAGAGCATATTAGAGGCATGCTTCAATCCTATGATTTGTCGACAACGAATCCAGGGCCAGAGTACAAGGAGGGCTAGCAATAATTTATTTATTTATCATTATTTTTGCCTTGTATTAAGCAAAAAGTAAAGGAAAATTTTGTTAACAATTTCAATTAAATGTCCTTTATTATTTTAAGTGAATTTAATTTAAAATATATTGATGGATATTCTATCAAATTATAGAATTTCTCAACTCATATAACTCTTTATATAAACTTATGCTTAAAGCATTTTTTGTTTATCTGAATTTAAATTGGTTTGAGGTTATGCTGATATCTTTGAATTTACCTTGTCAATTATAAACAAGTTTTTTTTTAATTCTTTTGTATATATATTTTGATTTTTTTTTTTAAAATTGGATGTTATGATTAGGTGTGATTTGCATGATCAATTGCTCTATCATCAAAAACTAGCCGTTGATGTCCTTGGTGTTTAATTAATTAGATTGATAGCTACCATAGCCAATATATCCCATGGTATTTCATATTTTAAATAGATAATATAAACTATATCAATTTATAAATAAAAGACAAAGGGAAAGACTAAATTATACTCTAGGTTGGTAAAATTTTCTGACTTTGACCTTTAAACTATATTTCAGAATTATACTCTAAAGAGTTTTAGGTTATATAGAAGTTCTGTAGATATCTAATTTATTTGGAAAAATTGAAAAAATAGACAAAATTAGGGGCCTTTACTGAAATATAGACACATCTTGAAAACTTTTGATGTTATAGACACTTTCTTCGAGAAATGACTAAAATGCCTTGCATTCATTCATTATTAAAAAGAAAGAAGAAAGAAGAAAGAAGCATCCGTCACTCCTTCCTCCACTATCCCAAACACTCTTCAGCACCTTTATTTCATTTCATCTTATTATTTAATCTTAGAGTTGAAGTTGAGCAACAAGGTAAGACAACTCTTCGTAATCTCTCTCCAAATGGCATAAGAATGTTGAAGTAGGTTGTAATGTTTTCATTATTTCTTGTTTTCATAGCTTTCAACCACATTATCTAGCTTAAAATAGGGATATGTATATGAACTAAGCTTAGACATAGTGCATTTTTTGTCAATATTTGCTGAAAATTGCAAATCGTAGAGAAAATCTGGTATTGCAGGCGAGGGGGAAGAAGACTCGATTTGTGGAGCAGGATCGCTCGACAAATATGTCATGTGTCGGATATATAAGATTGGCGCTTGACATGTCGAGGGGTCATGTCGAGTGTTGAGGGAGTGTGTCGAGGCTTTGTTTGAGTGTCGAGTTAGTGCATTGAGTGGATTGTCGAATGTGTCGATTGTCAGATGTGTATTTTGTCGAGTTAGTGTGTCGAGTGTTGAGCGTATTTCATCGAGATACATCAAGCATTTGGGTAGAATTGTCGTTCTTGTGACCTATTTAAGCAATTTCGTGATGATTTTGTGTCCACGGACCTTATATGATATGTCTCTACCATACAGGATATGGAAACTTTAGGCATACTTATTCTATACAATGGTTCTTGGATTATGCAAGAGAATGGTAGTTATTTGTACATCGGTGGGAAGGCAAAGCCATTGATAATTCGTAGGCGTACTACTTACAATGAGTTGGTTGACTGTATTAATATTGAAATTGGTTGGGATCTTCGTAAGCATAACATAAGTTTAGAGGTTCAATTTGCTTTTAAGGGTGTTTCGCTATTGTCAACTCCTATTGAGACTGACAAAGGTGTTTGTTTTTTTATGCAATATTGTTTGAAGGACCAACAATCATATACACTATTAATCGTCAAAGTTGAAGATAAGGACAAGCAAAGACAAAGGTCAGGATTCGATGCAGTACAATGGCGACAAAGTTATTCTCATCCCTCTTTGTTTCGCTTAGCAAATGGAAGCAACCAATTAAGTGAGTCCACTCTTGTTTGTGCACAACCACAATTGAATGATGATGTTGGCATTGACTTTGAGCAATATTCAAGGCATGCAGGGCATGAGTCAGTTGGTGTGTTATGTGAAAATGAAGAAGGGGTGCCCCCATTGATGCCATTGAGATTAGTACGTCATCTCGATAGCATTAGAGAGTTTGAGAGTTTAGGCAGTATTGATGTTAATAATGCTAGTGATGATGTTAATGATGACGATAGTGGTGATGAAGATTATGATAATGGTAGTGATGATGTGATGCGTTCGAAACTAGCAAGTATACTAGTCGCACAAGTAATAAAGTGATAAGTAGATATCGTTCCCACGAGGATTGATTCTAATTGAATTTGTTATTTTCCAGCAATAATAAACTAAACAGGGGGGGTTTTGTTGATTGATTAACTAAACTTAATACGAAAGCAAATGAAGAATAACACAAAGCAAAGTTAAATGGAGTGAAAAATCAATGAGAGACACTTGGTTAAGAGTTCATTCTCTGCCACAAGATATGAATTTGTGAATTAACATAGAATTGTAATCCAATTACAGCATTGAAGTTATCAACCGTAGATAACAACAAGCTCTGTTATCCAATCTTTCCTTACTTTGTTGTTAAATAAAACAAGCTCTTTATTTAATCTCTATCCATTAAACAACCTAGAACAAGCTCTCTAAGTTTAATTCAATAGAAGCATTACGATGAGAAAGATAGGTTGATCTAAGCAATAATCACACAAGTTCGGATTATTTAACCTAGGTCGTATTTTCCAATTGCAATCTCTGATCACAATTTTGCTACTAATGATTGGAAATTCATGACAATTACGGATCAAGATTTCTAATCTAGCAATAGACAACAACAGATTATATTCAGTTGGCCATTCCAAATACAATCAGTAAGCAATCATAAGCATTAGATATGGGAAAATACAAGCAACTTCAATTAGAGAATTGGATAACAATTTCTTACACAATCAACTCACAAAATCCATATCAAGGGCTTTGAAATCACCCTCAACCAATTCAGATTTAGTTACACATATTCAATAAGAATAACAAATACAATACAGAGAAATTCCAGAATTGAAAAGGAAAGAAAGAACTTAGCAAATTCTTTGAAAATCTTCTTTGTAGATGAATCTTCTTGGAATTGTAGTTCCTCCTCTTTCAAAATCTTCTTTCTCCTTCAAGAACTCCAAGGGATGAGAGAAATCCAGAAATGCAGCCTCCTCCCACGTTTTCCCCTCTTCAAGTTATGAAAATAAAACCCTAAAATGTGTTTAAATACTCTGCTACAGTGAATTGCTACAGTGCCCCGTATTATACATGCTACAGTGGCTTGTGGAATTATATTTCTATACATCTCACACTGTTTTGATTACAACTTTTGGTACACTGAATGGATTTATAAACCGTAAATTTCTCCAGAAAATAGACTTCGAGAGCTTTCCAACGGTATATAACATGTCGTCGGGTTCATTGTATATCAATACAATTAAATCCGAGAAGATCACTGACTAGCAGAGGTGAAAATGAAGGGTTTTACTCCATTTTTGTGCAAGTTGCTCCAAAACTCCTACAAACATCAAAACCACACAAAAACATAAAAATACCAAGGAATATAGCAAAAAACATGGACGAATTGATATGAAAAGTAATACATAAATAGACACCTATCAAATTCCCCCACACTTAGACTTTGCTAGTCCTCGAGCAACTAAAATGAAACGAAACAAAACTAAACCGAAACAGAATCAAGAAAAAATTAAAACACACAAATGCTTCAACTTGCAAATAGGCCTCAAAGATTGTACTTAATTATAACCCAAGGAAAACTTCAAAATAATGCACTTGATCAAGAATTTCATCTCAAAGATTAGTTTCGCTTCACTTCAATTCCTCAAGTGTGTGTGTGTAGAGCCATTCTCACCTAATCACTTGTAACCCCGATGAGTTTATGCATAAAAATGAATCATATTTAATAGTGAAGATGTGTGTATAAATGAACTCCATAGGCCTGCTTTTCAAGTCACTCTCCACTAATGTAGACATGCACAACACCAAGGATCAAGTAGGACTTTATTAAGCTTGTAACGTTTGGCTTGGGTGAAGGTATGATAAAGGATAATAATTTGGCTCAAATCACCCACAAACACATAAATCATTCAAGACTATGTAGAGCTCACCCCTATAACACAACTTTATTTTAATTCACCAGGTTACTTCCCCAAACTTATTTAGAACACTCAATCTTCTTTTTTTTTCTCTTCTCTTCTTCTTCTTTTTTTTGTAGAAAATAAAAGAAACTACACCCCCACACTTTGTTGTTTCATTCTTTTTAAGAACACCCAAGGGTATAGAACTATTTTTCTTTTCTTTTTCTTTTCTTTTTTTTTTAACTGCAATTCCACTCCCCCACACTTAAACAATACATTGTCCTCAATGTTTAAGTACGTGGAAGATAAGTACAGATTTTTTTTCTCTTTTTTTTTTTTTTACAAACATAATAAAACTCACTTGCATTGCTCATGGCACAATCTAACCTCCTCTAACTTCCCAAAACCAGAACATAGCTCAAAATGTAATTGCGAATGATTTACATGCTCATAGGTAAGGGATAAACTGTTTGGAACAAATTCAATTTAGGTTAGGAAATCTTTTAGTGAGTTAACAAAGAAAAAGGTTTACAGAGGCTCAAAGGGGTAACTAGGGATCAATTTTAGTCAAGGTTGGCTATTAAGGCTCAAACGGTCCAAAGATGGCCTAAATCATTTCCCCAATGTTGCACAGTCTAGGATTTCGCCTCGAGTGACCATCAAACAAGTTCTAGAATTCATTGAAATCTGAAGAAACATTTAAATTACATAAACTTTCTCTAAGTGAACAAATAACTCAGTGATAATAGCTCGGTGCTCAATTTTGTGCAAGGAATCAAATGTAAAGCAAAAACTAATTAACATTTCAAGCACAAAGATCCATGCATCATTTATCATTTTCCAAGAGTTATTCTTAATTCAATCATTATCTTATCATCGACCCACAAAATGCAAGAAAAGAGGTACGTGGCGTTGTTACACCTGAGTCAAGATTGTATAGTTCAACAATCCTTAGGACCAGTAGCCCGCAGACTTAAGGTTTCCAGCCTATATAACTTTGTTATGACAGAACAAAACAAGAAACAAGACACTTCAAACAACATGAAATAAACAAACTACAGATTTATTTAGAGAGAATGCGTTTCAAGGGTTAAAGAAACCCCATATTCTGCCATCCTCAGGTTTTTCCACAATTTTTTTTTGAATCGAAACTGATAAAGACAAAAACACATAACAACTCCAAATTACACAAAACTAAACTTACTCATAAAATAACAAAGTCCAACAAGCCAGCAAACAAAAACAAGTCAGTTAGAATGGGTCTAAAAAGTTTAGAAGTTAGCCTCCTTATTCAGCCATTATGGATTGAAGAAATCCAGAATGCATTTCAAGAGAACTTGAACTTTTTAAGCCACCACTCTAAAAGCTAAGATTAGAAAATATTACCTGGGGCGAAAGAAATAGCCTGAAAAAAAAACTCAAAAGAAATGACATGAAAAATCTCAAATAAACACACTAAAGAGAAAGCAAACGAAAATGAAGCAAACCAGCAGATAGAGATTATAGATGGAGCGTTAAATCCAGTTTACGCCTCTTATTGCCTTCTCCAAACCAATCTATCCGAGCTATTGTTGGATCATGCGAATAGACGAATGCTTGTAATTTGTCAATTAACTCCCCTGCAGTTGAAGCTGTAACCAGGATTTGCCTCGCCGACTGTGAGATGAAGTTTTTTTCTACTGCTTGATCAATAAAAGACAACAAACCATCAAAAAAATTATTGACATTTAACAAACCAATGGGTTTCTGATGGATGTTTAGCTGTGCCCAAGAGGTGATTTGAAATATCTCCTATAATGTACCATAACCACCCGGCAAAGCTATAAATGCATCGGACTTAACAACCATATGTGCAATACGCTCATGCATGCTAGAGACCTGTAACTTTTCCCCGATTGTGTTGCCTACGATATCTCGTACAGCTAATGGTTTGGGGATAATGCCGAGAACTTTGCTTCCTCCTAAGGATGCAGCTGTCGACACACACCCCATTAACCCAAGACTACCCCCTCCTTAAATCAAATGAATACCCCTCGCAGCTAATGTCCTACCAAGATCAAGAGCTGCTGTTGTAAACTCTCCATCTTTACCAATTGCGATCCACAAAATACGCATATATTTTGGAGTCGCCGAATTGGTGTTTTCTCCATTTCTACAAGTGCTCTAACCTTGTGTAAGACAATGATGCACGTTAGGTAATATACTTTTCAAGTGTAAGACAGGTTATAATAATGACATTTTGAAAATATGGAGAATGGATATATACACACATAAAACTCTCAAATTTGATACATGGGGACATAATTTCGGTGGGGGTTGCTCGATGCAGATTTATCGCCCTGAGATTTGAAAAAATAGATATGCTTTCAGTGGGGTTTGACAAAACCTCCACACTTGTCGCCCACGTGTGTATGAAAAATGGAGATAAACTTTCGGTGGGGTTTGAAAAAAACCGCCACACTTGTCTCCCACGTGAAGCATGAAAAGTAAAGATATACTTTCGGTGGAGGTTGACAAAACCTCCACACTTGTCTCCCACGTGAAGCCTGAAAAGTAAAGATATACTTTCGGCGGAGGTTGACAAAACCTCCACACTTGTCTTCCACGTGTGCTTATATCATGGGGTAGTCATCTGGTTTGTCAAAAAGAAAACTTGAAATTAAAACAAACAAAATCAACAAACAACAACACAAAAACAACATTGATAATTAGATCAAACGAAACAAGAAAAAAATTCTACAACAACAACAACACACATTCAAATATACAAGTAGTTGTGATTGTGGCTCACATCTTCCTCTGGTTTTACGTCCAGTAACGGCTGAAACTCCTTCTATGAGTCGGGGATTTGCTTCCCATCCAGTTTTCTTATAAACTGGCAAACAGGGTCGTTTTTAGTCAGATTCCCCAGACTATAATACTGCAATTCATCACGAAATTGTGTCCAAAGATTAAGCAATTCACGCTGACAAGTCCACAAGAATGTGACTCAAGAGTTAATAAAACATTATCCAGCGACTCATTACTCAGACCATTCTTAATAAATGACAGTTTATCTTCTCTATTTCTGGACACAAAACCTAATAAACGACAAGTCTGGTTACAATTCCATCTAGCACATTTATAACATACTTGTAACCTTTTCGCTCTTCGCCTCTTGGCGTAGTAGCTCTTTCCTAGACCAGGCATGTCTTTTGCGAGATTAATGTCCGGCTCACCGGACAATCTCACCTTGGCTTCGATAAGCCATCGGATATCAGCAGGCACATTTAGGAGCATCAACGCCCAAAGTCTAGTTATCCGCACTTTATAAATTTTATACACAGCATTTTGAGGAAGTGAAGGAAATATTTACGAAGGTATTTACGAAGTTTCGACAGAAAGATATCGGCATCCATTGAAGAGGAGAAAAGGAGAGATATTACCGATAATGCGATTGAGTCTGTTCTTCTCCAAGATGTGCACGTTTCAAACCTTCAGGCAATGGCTTCAGCTTCCGTTTAGATGTTTCCACAAGCTGCTGCATAAATGAGCTCAAAGCACAGAGTAATCAAATTGAAACAAAAGAAAGGAAAAGAAAAGAGCAAAAACGAAACTAAAGACACATAAAAGAGATAACAACACAATAACAAACAAAAGTAAAAAACAAGTAAAAAATATAAAAACAAATGAAGACAGATGGCAAAGAGAGATAAAACCTGATCAATTTGATGGCCTACGAAAGGAAAAAATCGATCATTATTACCTTATTTTATTTTTCTTTTCTTTTTTTTTATTTTGCAAAAACATTGGGTTGCCTCCCAATAAGCGCTTGGTTTAACGTCCTCAGCCCGACGTTGGTTCCATCATGGCAGGGTCCAATCTCCGCTGTGCTTCTCTAGTGGGCTTGGATCCTTTTTCCAACAAGAATTGGTGCATGCATATGGCTGGGCTTTGGATGTTAGCAATCGTCCACCCCATAGCTGTTTTGTGGTCTGTAAGTATTTGGACGAGTTTCTCTTCTTGTATTCGTGCAAGGCCCATTTCTATTATAATTGGCAAAGGGTCATTCTCACTCAAGAATCCATGCTTCAAATGATCTTGAAGAAGCTTAAGCTCCAAGGCAGGGGCTGTCATCACAGAAGGAAGAATTTTCTCATTAGATAAAGGAAATTAAATGTACGAAACATCATACCTATTTGTGGTTATTGCTATGGTCTCATCTAAGCTTGCCACAACTTCCTCCATTTCTTTGGACACTTGTATCAAAATTCCTGACTCATTAGAATTTTCTGTCCCTATATGCTCACTAATAGCTACATCCAATCCATTCTTGCGAGTTAACTCAAAATATTGTTGTGGCAAAGAATCAACAACGTCAACTACAAAAACAGAATATAAGTCACTAGGGTACCTCATTGCCTCAAAAATATTGAAACAGATCACCTTGCCATCAAACACTATAGTGAGAGTGCCATCTTGAACATCAATCTTGGTTCTAGCAGTTTTCGAGAATGGTCTCCCTATAAGGATCGGTGTTGGATTAGGAGATGTCTCATCCTCTATTTCAAGAACATAAAAGTCTTACTGGGAAAAAACAATTGATTCACCTGCACAAGCACATCTTCCACAACTCTTTTGGTATATGCATTAAAACAATCAGCAATTTGAATGGTAATACCAATTTCCGCAAAAGGTCCAAGATTTAAAGAAGCATAAATAGAATATGGCATGATGTTAATAGATGTTTCTAAATCTAACATAACTCTTTCAAACTTGGTTTTACCAATGGTGCATGGCATGGTGAACGTACCTGGATCTTTGCACTTTGGAGGAATTTTCCTTTGCAATACAGCTGAAACATCTTCCCCCACACTTACTTTCTCATTTCTTTTTAACTTTCTTTTGCTGGTGCATAACTCCTTGAGACATTTTGTATAATGAGGTACTTGCGCGATAGCATCCAAAAGTGGTATATTTACCTCGATTTTGTGAGAAGTTTCCAGGATTTCTTGTTCTTGTTCCTCCTTCTTCGATTTTGCAAATCTACTAGGAAAAAGTGGAGGAGAAACATATGAAAGAATGGGGGTTATAGGATTTACCTGAGAAGTCAATGTTTTGTTTATGGTGGAAGTGGTGTCATCTCCTTCATCAGTTTGTGATTTCCTTAGCAAGATATCTAATTGCTCTCCACCTCGCGAAGTTATCGCACTAACAGTCTCTCCTGGATTGATCACCGTTTGAGAAGATAATTTTTCTGAGTCTTGGCCCTCGAATTTGCTCATGCTAGTAGCCAATTGTCCCATTTGATTTGCCAGGTTTTGGATACTTGCCCCAGTTTCCTGCTGGAATTGCATTGTGTTAGTGGCAAGTGCATTAACAATATCTTCGAGAGACATACCTGAGTTTTGCGAAGCTGGTTGCGGTGCTGGATGTGGCATTGGTGGTGGTTGCATTTGAAATGGGTTGCTGCACTCTAGGTTGATTGAAACTTTGTGGCCGATTTGGTATCACATTTGGAGTGATTGGTTGATGATTCCAGTAACTGAAATTATGTTGATCTTCCCATCCAGCATTGTAAGTGCTAGAGAAAGGATCATACCATTGCCTCGTTTGTCCTGGAAATCCACCCATGGCATTGGCTTGTTCCATATATTCTTCTTGTAAAGTTGGATACATGTCGATTGGATGCTCCATCGTAGAATATATCCCACATTCATAAGATTTTTGCATATCTCCTACAGCCATGTTTTCCACAAGAGAGGTTAGCTCAGAAAGTTGTTGTTCAATGTTCGGAGTGCTTACCTCATTTACTCTCCATGGTACTTGTGGCTCAAATCCGCTACTGAATTGATAGAAGTTTACTGCCATGTTGTCTAAACACAAACAATCAGAAAAGAAAAACAAAGAAAATATGAATCAACAATGAAAACAAAATAACAAATCGATTAGAAAATCAATCCCCGGCAACGGCGCCAAAAACTTGATGCGTTCGAAACTAGCAAGTATACTAGTCGCACAAGTAATAAAGTGATAAGTAAGATATCGTTCCCACGAGGATTGATTCTAATTGAATTTGTTATTTCCAGCAATAATAAACTAAACAGGGGGGTTTTTGTTGAATGATTTACTAAATGAAATAAGAATGCAAGTAAAGAATAACAAAACAGAAAGTAAATTTGAATGAAAAATCAATGAGAGACACTTGGTTAAGAGTTCATTCTCTGCCACAAGATATGAATTTGTGAATTAACATAGAATTGTAATCCAATTACAGCATTGAAGTTATCAACCGTAGATAACAACAAGCTCTGTTATCCCAATCTTTCCTTACTTTGTTGTTAAATAAAACAAGCTCTTTATTTAATCTCTATCCATTAAACAACCTAGAACAAGCTCTCTGAGTTTAATTCAATGGAAGCAATACGATGAGAAAGATAGGTTGATCTAAGCAATAATCACACAAGTTCGGATTATTTAACCTAGGTTGTATTTTCCAATTGCAATCTCTGATCACAATTTTGCTACTAATGATTGGAAATTCATGACAATTACGGATGAAGATTTCTAATCTAGCAATAGACAACAACAGATTATATTCAGTTGGCCATTCCAAATACAATCAGTAAACAATCATAAGCATTAGATATGGGAAAATACAAGCAACTTCAATTAGAGAATTGGATAACAATTTCTTACACAATCAACTCACAAAATCCATATCAAGGGCTTTGAAATCACCCTCAACCAATTCAGATTTAGTTACACATATTCAATCAGAATAACAAATACAATACAGAGAAATTCCAGAATTGAAAAGGAAAGAAAGAACTTAGCAAATTCTTTGAAAATCTTCTTTGTAGATGAATCTTCTTGGAATTGTAGTTCCTCCTCTTTCAAAATCTTCTTTCTCCTTCAAGAACTCCAAGGGATGAGAGAAATCCAGAAATGCAGCCTCCTCCCACGTTTTCCCCTCTTCAAGTTATGAAAATAAAACCCTAAAATGTGTTTAAATACTCTGCTACAGTGACTTGCTACAGTGCCCCGTATTATACATGCTACAGTGCTTGTGGAATTATATTTCTATACATCTCACACTGTTTTGATTACAACTTTTGGTACACTGAATGGATTTATAAACCGTAAATTTCTCCAGAAAATAGACTTCGAGAGCTTTCCAACGGTATATAATATGTCGTCGGGTTCATTGTATATCAATACAATTAAATCCGAGAAGATCACTGACTAGCAGAGGTGAAAATGAAGGGTTTTACTCCATTTTTGTGCAAGTTGCTCTAAAACTCCTACAAACATCAAAACACACAAAAACATAAAAATACCACGGAATATAGCAAAGAAACATGGACGAATTGATATAAAAGTAATACATAAATAGACACCTATCATGATGTTAGTGAGTACGGTTACGACGAGAATAATGATTACACTATCCGTATTAAAGATTTGGGTGAGGGTTTGAATGATTTTATTGTTGATGGACAGATTGCAGACGGTTCAGATTTTGATAATGATGAACAGACAGAGATTTTGAATGATGTGAACCAGGATGCACCGTTTACCATTCCTTCTTCAGTTCACTCCACACCTACTCCTTCAATATACGGACGTTAACAAGATCCAATGTTGAATAATGAACCGAGAATGGATTCAAGTTCTATACATCAAGAAGCTAATTTGGGCTCTGAAAATGACAACCATCGAGCTAACACATTTAGGTGGATACCGCTTATTGTGCATTCATCATCCGTAGTTGACGATGATGCTTCATCATTTATAGTTGATGGTATTGAGGTTACAATTAGACAGATGTTTAATAGTAAAACCGAGCTTCCTCAGAAGTTGTCAAATTTGGCATTAAGACGCAACTTTGAATTCAGGGTGAGAAACTCCAACGGAACAAGGTTTGAGGTCGTATGTCATGCTGAATCTTGTAAATAGCGTTTACGTGCCACAAGGGTAGCCGGTTCACATTTCTTCCAAGTGAAAAAGTATAAGAACCATCACACATGTTCTAGAGCCGGACTTCACCCAACTCACAAATAGGCAACTGCACATGTTATTGACAAATATATTAAGAGCAAATTCATTCAGGCCTCAAGAATATACCGTCCGAAGGATATTATGTTTGATGTTCAGGGGTCATTGGATGTTAATATCGCATACAACAAGGCATAATGGGCAAAGGAGGCAGCTTTGCAAGAATTTCACGGATCTCATGAGGAGTCATTCATACTACTCCCTCAGTATATATACATGATTGAGAAAGCAAACCCAGGGACCAAAATGATATTAGAAACTGATGGCAATAACCATTTCAGATATTTTTCATGAGTATGGAGGCTTCTATTGATAGATTTACATCATCAATTAGGTCAGTTATCGCAGTTGATGGATCTTTTCTGAAAGGGAAATATAGAGGTGCAATGTTTTTGGCTTCTTGTATGGATGGAAATAAACAAATATATCCATTGGCATTTGAAGTTAGGTATTTTGAAAATGATGACTCGTGGAACTGATTCATGAGACAGTTGCGTGATCATATAGTATGAAATGTTTGAGATCTTGTTTTCGTTTCTGACCATCATCGTAGTATTAAACGAACTGTTGTATAAGTTTTTCCTCATGCACTACATGGATTGTGCACTAATCATTTGAAGGGTAACTTGAAGGCCACGTTCAAGGACAAAACTTTGTTGGATATATACTCTTGAGCTGCAAGGACAAGACTTTGTTGGATATATACTCCTGAGTTGCAAGGACATATCACTGTGCTGATTTCAACTATCATATGCAGCAAATTGAATCATATATGCTCGCAGCCGTAATTTATCTTCGAGAGATTGGAGTCGATAAATGGGCACGTTCATAGTTTCATGACCAACGGTATAACATCATGACAACAAATATTGCTGAGTCGATGAACAGCTGCTTGCGACATGCGCGATTCCTTCTAGTTACATTGTTAGCAGATTATTATTGGGCAAACTTGCAACAATGGTTCTACGAGCGTTGAGAGTTATTTGCTAACTTAGAATTACATCTCTCCTCGTGAGCTAACAAGTTGATGGAGGAGCGTTTAAAGGAGGGCAGACGTATACGAGTTACTGGATCTCTTTTACTATGTACGGGCAACGACCGCATCAACGTCGTTGACATGCACGCTCGGACATGCACGTGCAGGGTGTTTGATGTTGACCAGCTTTTGTGTGCACATGTATTAGCTATTTGGAAATGTATGAACCCACTGACGTGCCATGATTATTGTACCCATTGGTATACAACTGAAACATTACTACATGCATATGCTTTGCCAGTTGTTCCTGTTAGAGTTAGTGAGGATTGGATGGTTCTTGAGGAGGTACGCAGTAGAGTGGTTCTACCGCCAGTCATGAGGAGACCAGCAGGTCATCCTCGGAGGAAACGAATCCCTTCCGTCAGTAAGTCTAGTTCGTCTCGAAATTGCGGGCGGTATGGAAGTTCTAGGCACAATCGTCAGACTTGCCGAAACCTAGTTCCACTTGATGCTGTTGCAAGGGCGCGACATGACAGGGGATGATGTCTGCCAAATGTATGCAATGGGTATATTACTCTATGTAATATTATTTGTTTGCTTTATGTGATGTCGTGTATTTATATTATTCCATCAGAGGCTATTTCAAATGACTAAACTTTCATTCATATATGAAACATTCATTTATGTGCTTTGTCAATGTATAAAACATTGATGTATGAAACACGAATATATGTGTTTTGTCAATGAATTAAACATTCATGTATGAAACATTAATTTATGTGCTTTGTCAATGTATAAAACATTCATGTATGAAACGTAACTGACGAAATACATTTATGTACCAATACATCTGAAAAAAATGTATTTACATTTTTTCATATGGACCTTTTCACTTGACTATACAAGTACGTACCCCTATACATGAAAAAAAATGTGATAGTAGACAAAATAGGTAACTATACAAAAATGTGTATCACTACAAAAATGTGTAACATGTAGCAAAAAATCATGTGACAATACCTCTACCATGCATGACACAAAATCATGGTAGAGTCGTGCTGGGCTGCAGCTTAAAATCGGCTAACACAACATCGGCAGGCCCCGTGGTGGCCGAGACGACCTCCTCCGCCTGTGGAAGAACGTGATAAGCTCAAAGCTGTAATGCCATTCTTCGTCGAAGTGTCTCGTTCGTGAATGCCTTAATGTTTGCAAATGGAATGCCTCCTGCTAAGAACTCTATGAACGTTAAACAATATATGCCGCATGCTCCTCCCCCAGCCTTCTACTGTGGTACCTTGGATGAATCCTCGATGCGCTCAATGTCATATGGGGTTGCGGGGTAGTTAGGAAGACCATAAACCTCCATTGACACCATACGTGGTATCATCTCTATCAGGTATTGGACTATATCTCTCACTGTATCAACAGAATTATATGTAATATAAGAGTCATATAGGACTATCACACGACGATTCAAATCCACCTTGGCTGCCACCCAATGTTGGCTCCCGATGTTAACAGGAACATAGAATTGAAAAGAAAATTGACAACATAGAAATCAGTCACAACATTTTTATTAAAATAGCACACGAATGACACATTGACTCACCTTGTCCATATTAACCCATGGTCGTCCAACAAGTGGCATCTCCCCAAGGAGAAATAGAATAATATCTGACTCTTTCATCTAGTTAATATCATCCAATTTGTTCAAGAATCGTGTCCACAACGACTAAACTTTTAATTGCAATTTCATGAGTACGGTTAGCAAACTCTTGAACAGGCACAAGTATGGAATAACAAATATATTATAATTTCATATGTTTTGCAAATACCTACTCAGAAAGTTATGTTCAGGAAAGTAGACCTCTGGACAACACCTGCGCCCATATCTCGAGCTCTACAGTGTAACGTCCACAAGTAGCTATCAATATGCTTCATATAGTAATAGTAATCAATAAATATTACAATATTATATTGTTTAGGAAGAGACGACAAGGAGTGAAACAAACCTCAAACGCAAGCCACTAGGTCAGCATGGTCAACGTGACGAAGAACTCATGGCTAGTAAGGCAGACGCCCAAGTCAACATCGCCTGTCACACCCCGCACCCGATATAGTAATATTGTAGTGAAAAAGAGCTTGCCAATGGAACACAGTCTTCACTATGCCGAAATCCTCCCTTAATCTTTAACTGATCGAATACCTGAGGTACATAACAGACTAGTGAGTATGAAACTCAATAAGCAGCTAGAATTATAAAAATTGGCGTAACACTCAAAATAAAGTAATTAATGGCGATAACCATTTCAAAATATGACTACTATTCAATACTTATTCCATAAATCACTAACTACTGTTCATTTTTTGGTATACAAGCCACTAGGGCCCTACTAAGAAAGTCAGAAAATTGACTTCACTGTTCAAGGATCGCGCCTCTGCGCGAGGAAACTGGTACGTGGTGCCAAGTTTTTGATTTCCAATCCGTTGTAAATTCAGTTTCACGCTCCTGCGCCAAGGGAGGGGCACGCATGCACCAACTCTCTATTCTCTCTTACTTAAGTCAGTGCAAGTGGTGCTCCAGCGCGAAAGGTATGGCGCAGCGATGCCAATTCTCTGCCTATATCTCTTTAGATCCGTTAAAGATGCACTCCTGCACCATTTAATTGTGCTCCTGCACCAACCCTGTATCATTGGCAATTTCCTAGACTAATTACTCTCTTATCCAGTCACATTTCTAATTCCATAAATACCTATATGGGTAATCAAGCATGGCTTTTCCATGTCAAAGCTCATCACATACACCCATTTATATACACATGTCTCATTTACAAATAAACTTTTCACAAGTCTATCACATCCTCATGTGCTCCCGTAAACACATAAATCATTCACACATGAGGTTCCATAAGCTAGCTACATTGTTCATATGGATATCCATTTTACATAATTTTGAAAGCTTCCACAGTACAGTCACAGATACTTAGGAACAGTGTTCTCTAATCAAGGTAGGACTTATCATATCACAGTCAGATCACATATGTGGGCCCATATCACATAGCCACCCATTAGCGGCATCCGTAGGCAAGGCATCATCGTAGTGAGTATTTATCACATTCTCACATTGCACGAATCCGCAATCACCCAAAGGTGACAGCCACATAGTCCTGCTGGACTCTATCCTGCCACACGGAACAGTACATATGCACAGAGATGCCTACACTTGAAATAACTCAAGGCTAGTCTGACAATCCGGGCGATACCGAGCTCATGCTACCAAATCCCATGTAGGGAAACACATGGTCCAGACCTCCCCTCAAGCTATGAGAGCCAAATATCCTAAGTTGTGGCATGCCACTCACATATAAGTTTTCACATTCAGTCACATAAGTGAAGCTCTATATTAAGCTTTCAATCACATATCACATTTCACATTTCAGTCACACAAATGAAGCTCTATGTCAAGCTTCTAACCCAATCACAACATATCACAATTCATTCACCATAATACTAGCATTTAAGGGTATCACATTTCACATTTGACATTCAATATATTCCCATGGGCTCGGCATGTAATTTCAAATTCATAACACATCACACAGTGATGCATGCCTTCACACATCATAATATCGCAGTTCACTATCATAATTGATGTTCTATGTAGGCTTCTCATTAATCACATATACGTTCATAAATACAATAGGCCTACATATCTCATATACACACATCGTTTCATTGTCAATGTTATTCAAGCCATATCATAACAAATTCACATGCATGGGGGCACATTCACATTTCTATATCTCACACACATAGAAGTTACACCAACATGTGAATCACATACACATCAAAGTGTGTGAAATCACACATTTCATAAATCACTATAAACCCCAATCAAATCATTTCCCATATCAAGGTCCATGTATTCATGGCCTCATCCACATTCCATCAACACATTTTACAAACACAATCATTAAATATATTTCATTAAGAGTTACCATCTGTTGTGTACTCAGAAGGGTCTAGCTACTTACCTGATTAGCCTCGCCTCTTAATTTTGTTGTCCTGTATATCTTGACAAGCAGTTATTTAAAGTTTATCTCTTCTTCTTCTCCTTCCTCTCTGGTAACCATTGCCATAGTCATGATACACTGATCAGTGTCCATTTAGAAAGAATTAAACCCCTTATAGGTTAACAACAGTTCAACCAACCAATAACATCATTTATTAAACTCTATCACACACATATATTGGTTGGATTATTATAATAAGGGGTTATTCATTTCCAATCATCACCAAACCTCAAGGAACTCAAATAGACATACATATTATAGTCCATGAATTTTATTCAGTCAAAATAAGGTCATATACCCCTTGAAAATCCTTAATTTCATTCACACAACAAACCTGTCTGCAGACCTCTCAACTAAATAGTATAATTTTGAAGAATTTTATAAAATTCTACAATAATTAAATATCTACTGAACTTTTCAGTTTAGAACTAGATACATATAAGAGTCATTTCACCAAAACTCAATGATTTTATAAGGAGTTTAAGTCAGTCAAATGAAATTTACTCCATATGCTCTGTTCTGGAAATTGTCATTCACAATTCTTTAAGTACAGATTTGGAAATTCATGAAAATTCATACACAGCTCCAAAGCTCATGAAAATTTGCAGTTTAACATAAAACATATCCAAAGACTTTAATATCAAAAATCAAGAAATTTTACAAATATTTACCCCCTCAAATCGAGTTAATTCCCCATGCCCTGTTCTAAAACATGGGAATTCATAATTTCAAACCAGAAATTCAAAAATTCATTATAATTCACACACTTCGAATTTTTAAGTGATTCAAAATTTCAAATAACCCTTGACATGTCTAGTTTTACCTATAAAAATTTCAGAACCAGAAAGTGAACCTAAAATTTATAGGATTTTTCGGACTAACCCTTGTTCGGTAAAGAGGTTCTGCAGGAATTTCACTCAATCATGTTTCCTAACTTCCCAAACATCATCCCTTCTCCTTCAATATACCATAACACATATAATATCATGTTTTCTAACATGTACCATGATGTACATAACATATATACAACATTAATCATAGTAGAATATAAAATTTTTTTTATAGAATTTCATGGCTAGGCTCTAAAGGAAGAAGGAGAGGATGAATTTACCTTAATTCCCCTCTAGCTTATTCAATTTTCCTTGAATTTCACAAGTGAAGAAAGCAAATTGAGAGAAAGAGAGAGGGCTAGAAACGTTTATGTAGAGACAAGAAAGAAAATGAAATTTCTAGAGTTCTCCCATATTTATAGATATACATCACACAACAATCTCAATTAAGCCTTAACACTTTTTTAGCTTTTCACTCACACCCTTCCATCTCTCATCTAATTTTATCCCTCTCCATAGATATACACATACCTCATAATGTTAATAATACATATTTTTACAATATATAAGTAAGTTAAACTTACTTAAAATTTGAAGTGTCACATCGCCCGACGCCTCACTCATCTACGTATCGAAGCTGATACAATCAGCATCTGGTGTGGGGGCATGTGGGTCAAATAGTGGAACCCGAGTCCATAGGACGCTATCAGATACATTGTCTGCATCCTATGACACCACCTACCAACACTGTAAAGTGGGCTCCTCCGCGGGCTAGGGAATTGAACCTTCTACGGGCTGAACAACCGGGTTCTCTGGTTGTACATGTGGAACATCATAGGCTAGCTCATATGGCACGACCCTCACTCTCTTTCTACCCGAGGGATTGACGAAAAGGCTCTGTTTATACTTTTTCAGAAATAGCCGTCGACCTCGAAGCGAAACGAAGCCCGTGGGAGCAGCATCGACGGCACGAACACTCGTGTCCACAGGTTCAGGTTCTTTTGCCTCCTGACCGTCATTGTCATCGCCCATACCATCATATGAATCCTGTATTACAGCAAATCATCATGATGAGTTAAGCGTTGTGACATCATAAAAATCATTAATTATGTTGTTAATTTGTGTGACGTACCATGGCAGCGTATCCAAAATGGCCATCCAGTAGCACAATAACCTGATGAGAAGTACTATCTCTTCCCGCATATCCTTATTCTCCACCCGTAACATTGTTATCTCCTCCCGGAGTCCTACAAGCTCACGTAAAATTGTGCTCTCGAATCCATCATGGAACAGTTACGTTTGTATATCATTATTGATGAACACTTAAATATGTATGTTTAATAAGAGCTTAACTCATCATATTGCATTAATAATGTCATTAAATTCCTCAACTTAAGCATATTTGTAGTCTTTACATCTTTTGAATTAACTTTCTCTTAATTTCGGTTTTGATGTAGGTTCGGTAAATTGGGCATAACTTTCTATTTATAGATCAGAATGGTGCAAATCTTAATGTTTTGGAAAGATCATTAAATTATCTACAATATTGTATTTCAGAAGCATCATCAAATTCGGGCTCTTAGTGGACCAAAAATGGGCTTGAAGTGAACCTATCTATAGTCTTGACCCAGTCTGACTGTGCCTCAGTATTTTGACCATATTTTGATCATATCTCTCAAAACACGTGTCCAAATTGTATGAATCAAGATGTTCTAGAAAGCTGAGAGAAATATCTACGACTTTCATGAAGACATGTGATCAAAATTCTCAATAATTCAATGTCAAAATTGGTGATCAAAGTCAGTTCACTTAATTACCCTAATTGTCAAAGTTGGTGCACCTAATATTTGACAATTATTCCTTTGTAATTTGACAAGTTTGCCCCAGAATGTATCTATAAATAGAGGTGCCTTATGACCTATTAGGGCATCTTGGCCTTTGCTGGGATCCCTCGTTATTGTGTTTTTCTCTCTTGTATTTTTATTTTATTAATGAATTTCCTTTTTCTTATAATTTGTTTTCTTTCTCTTATAATGTCTTTCTAATTTCTCTTTTACTAAGGTGAAAGGGTGAAACTCTTGATATGAGAGTAAGGATTTTCTAACCCTTTGATATGTGCTTAATTATCATAATCTTGTGTTGTTTACTTTATATAATTTATATTTATCTTCTTAATCAATCTTGACACCACTCGTAAAGTGAAGGTCTTGATCCAGTGTCAACAATCCTTGGCACATCAAATGCTTGGATCCTTTCTAGATGTCGTATAGTTCTTCCTCACCAACAAAAATCTAGTTAGGAACCTTGATTTGTTGTAGACATATAGTGATTGGCACATTGGATGCTTGAACCAATTTACAAGAAGTGGTATAAATATTGGTAACGAAACAAATATAATTCATATAACAAAAAGGGCTACTTATCCTTATTCGATATATCAAAGGCGGATCCCCTAACCTTAACTTTCATTATTATTGTTTTAATTTCTTTTACTTGCGCATTTTAATTATTCTCATATATTGTTGATATTATCTTGTCATATCTTCAAAGCATTCATATCATATTTGCTTAGCTTATAATTTGTAGCGCTAAAATCCCCTTCCTCGTGGATCGACCCCAGTCTTACCGGATTTATTACTTCGACACTCCTATACTTAGGAGACAATCCTTTTTCGGACGTGTCAAGTTTTTGACGCCGTTGCTGGGCAAGGTAAAAATTGGCGTGCAAAATTGTAAGTGTTCTCTTTTCTCATCTTAGATATAAATTTTTTCACTTTTTTTTGTGTGTTCATCTTTTCTTCTCTTTTCTTTTCTCTTTCTTGCATGAAAATTTGGTCACGAACATCTAGTGGTAGACTTGTTAGAAAAACATCATCTTCCTTAGAAAACATGGCCGACAATCTAGTGGAAAGGTTCACAGATGAAAGGGATAATCGTTCCCAACAAAATGATCAAAACCAACCAAGAACCCTTAGAGATTACATGAAACCGGTAAGGACTAGTACACCATCTTGTGTAGTTTCTCTTCCCGATTCAATCCATTTCAATTTCAAACCAAGTTTTGTTCAACTTCTACCCACCTTTCATGGCCTTGATATGGAGAACTCATATTCGCACTTAAAAATCTTTGAAGAGGTGTGTAACTTCTATAGTGACCCAAATTGTAGCATAAACACCATTAGATTAAAGCTTTTTCCTTTTTCCTTAAAAGATAAAGCTAGAATATGGCTACAAAATTTGAGGTCGAATTCCATCAGTTCATGGGATGAGATGAAACAACAATTTTTGAAAAATTTTTTTCCTACCCATAGAACAAATTTTCTTAAAAGACAAATTTCCAATTTCACTAAAAAACAAGGGGAAACCCTTTACCAATTTTGGGATAGGTATAAGGAACTACTTAATACCTATCCCCACCATGGTTTTGAAACTTGGAGAATAGTTGCACACTTCTATGAAGGGTTAACACCTCAAGATAGACAACCAGTAGAATTAATGTGTAATGGAGAATTTGGAGATAAAGACCCTGAGGAAGCAATTGACTACCTAGATTCCTTGACAGAAAAGGCACAAAATTGGGACACTGCTGGCACCTATAAGGTACCAAGCAAGGCCCCAACCTCGACATCCAATAGAGGCATTTACAACTTTAGGGAAGACCATGACCTTCAAGCCAAATATGCATCCTTATCTAGAAAAGTGGAGGCTTTAGAGATGAAAAAGAATGGTTAATTGAATTCTATTCAAGAAAATGTCTGTAACATTTGTAATGACAATGACCATTCTACTGATGATTGCCCAACTTTGCCTGCCTTTAGAGAATGTCTCCATGAGCAAGCCAATGCCTTGAACATTTTCAAAAGGTCAAATCACAATCCATACTCACAAACCTACAATCCCGGTTGGAGAAATCATCCAAATTTTAGTTGAAAAAATTACAATCATGCACAATCTTCACGAGTCCCCTTCCAAACACAAAAAAATTTTCAAAATTCTCATGATCATGCATATGCTCCTCCTCCTAGGAATGACTTTGAAGAGACATTGCATTCATTCATTACAAAGCAAGAGACTTTCAATAGTCAAACTGCTCAAACATTAGCAAATTTGTCACACTCTTGCAAAATTTGCATCTATATTTAGCATCCAAGAGAAAGGAAAATTTCCTTCTCAAACATTGCAAAATCCTAAAGATCAATCTAACTCAAATGTAGGGAGTTCAAGTAACCATTATTTTGACCAAGCCAAATCAGTCATGACCCTTCGCAATGGTAAGGTTGTTGAAAAACACATTCCTAACCCTTGTGAGAAAGAAGAAGAATCGATCTTTAAAGGGCAGAAAGAGGTTGCCAAACCAACACCTAGCGAAGAAGAAACAAAATCCTCATCTGTGCCTCCATTTCCTCAAGCATTAGCCACACAAAAGAAGCCAACTCACAATTCTGAAATCTTTGAAATTTTCAAACAGGTAAAGGTCAATATTCCCTTGCTTGATGTGATCAAACAGATACCTTCTTATGCAAAATTTTTGAAAGACTTATGCACTGTGAAAAGGAAATTGAATGTGAAAAAGAAGGCCTTTCTAGCCGAGCAAGTAAGTGCTATTCTTCAAAATAATAATACAGTGAAATATAAGGATCCAGGTTGTCCTACAATTTCATGTGTTATTGGAGACCATAAAATTGAACAAGCTTTACTTGATCTTGGTGCTAGTGTGAATTTGCTTCCATATTCAATTTTTCAGAAACTCAATCTAGGTGAGTTAAAACCGACTTCTGTGACTCTTTTGCTTGCTGATAGATCAATTAAAGTACCAAGAGGAGTAGTAGAAGATGTGTTAGTTCAAGTCGATAAATTCATTTACCCAGTGGATTTTATCATCTTGGACACACAACCAGTGGAAGTATGTAATTCAATTCTTGTCATTTTAGGGTGTCCATTTCTAGCTACCTCTAATGCTTTGATTAATTGCAGGAATGGAGTCATGAAGCTATCTTTTGGGAACATGACATTGGAACTTAATGTTTTCAATATGTGCAAACAACCATATGAAGAAGAAGATGAAATTGAGGAGGCTAATATGATCGAAACTATTATGGAAGATCACATCCAAAAAGGGAGTTCTTCTGACCCTTTGGAAACTTGTTTAGTGAATTCATTAGAATCAAGTATGGAATTAGAGTCTGATCTTTTTGATATATGTTCTTTATTGGATTGTGCACAGGTGATGGAAAAAGGCTCAAAACCAAGATTCGAAGAATTGGGGCAACTGAATGAAAGCAAGGAAGAGGGAGCTCCCAAGTTAGAACTGAAGCCCTTACCTGAAGGACTGAAATATGCATATCTTGGGGAGAATCAGACATATCCAGTGGTAATTTCTTCATCCCTCACAAGCGAGCAACAAGGTAAGTTGATACATGTGCTTAAAAAGCATAAAAATGCAATCGGGTGGACTTTAAAAGACATAAAAGGCATTAACCCTTTGATTTGTACACATAGAATACATTTAGAAGAAAATGCCAAAACATCCCAACAACCTCAAAGGAGATTAAATCCCCACATGAAAGAGGTCATTAAGGCTGAAGTTCTCAAACTACTTCATGTGGGAATTATCTACCCTATTTCTGATAGTAAGTGGGTAAGCCCTACACAAGTAGTACCTAAGAAAACTGACATTACAGTAGTCAAAAATGAAAAGGGTGAATTATTGCCAACTCGAGTCTCATCTAGTTGGAGGATGTGCATTGATTATAGAAAATTAAATACTGTCACCAGAAAAGACCACTTTCCCTTACTATTCCTTGACCAAATTCTAGAAAAAGTAGCAGGGCACTCTTACTACTACTTTCTTGATGGATACTCAGGCTATTATCAAATCCCTATTGCACTCCAAGACCAAGAAAAGACCACATTCACGTGCCCCTTTGGCACTTTTGCATTTAGGAGAATGCCTTTTGGACTTTGTAATGCCCTAGCCACTTTTCAAAGATGCATGTTAAGCATTTTCAGTGACATGGTTGAGCATTGTTTAGAAGTTTTCATGGATGATTTAACTGTCTTTGAAACTCTTTTGACAATTGTCTTGAAAATTTAGAAAAAGTTCTAAAAAGGTGTGTAGAAAAAGGTCTTATTTTGAATTGGGAAAAATGTCATTATATGGTCACTTCAGGAATTGTCTTAGGTCATGTAGTGTCTTCTAAGGGAATTGAAGTGGACAAAGCAAAAGTGGAATTAATTTCCCATTTGCCTCCACCAAAAACAGTCAAAGAAGTCCGTTCATTCTTAGGGCATGCTGGATTTTATAGGAGGTTCATAAGAAATTTTAGTGCTATATCTAAACCTCTTTGTCACCTCTTAATAAAAGACACTTCTTTTGAATGGACTCAAGAATGTCAAAATGCCTTTGATAAGTTAATTGGACTTTTAACAACTGCTCCAATTATGCAATCTCCTGATTGGTCTTTGCCTTTTGAATTGATGTATGATGCAAGTAACTATGCCGTTGGCGCTGTCTTAGGACAAAGAAAAGAAGTTAAGCCTTATGTGATATACTATGCAAGTAGGACTTTAAATGATGCACAAATGAATTATACAACAACTGAAAAAGAACTACTTGCAGTAGTATTTGCATTGGACAAATTTCGATCGTATTTAATTAGTTCTCCCACGATTGTTTACACTGACCAAGCAGCTATGAGATATTTAATGTCTAAACAGGATGTAAAACCTAGATTGATACGGTGGATCTTATTACTCCAAGAATTCAACATCACAATAAAGGATTGATACGGTGGATCTTATTGCTCCAAGAATTCAATATCACAATAAAGGATAAGAAAGGAGCCGAAAATGTTGTTGCAAATCATCTTTTAAGATTAATGATAAGTGTCTATTTATATATCATTTTCATATCAATTCGTCCATGTTTCTTTGCTATATTCCTTGGTATCTTTATATTTTTGTGTGGTTTTGATATTTGTAGGAGTTTTGGAGCAACTTGCACAAATTATATTGTATTGATATACAATGAACCCGATGACATATTATATACCGTTGGAAAGCTCTCGAAGTTTATTTTCTGGAGAAATTTACGGTTTATAAATCCATTCAGTGTACCAAAAGTTGTAATCAAAACAGTGTGAGAAGTATAGAAATGTAATTCCACAAATCACTGTAGCATGTATAATACGGGATACTGTAGCAGGTTACTTAGCAGAGTATTTAAACACATTTTAGGGTTTTATTTGGATAACTTGAAGAGGGGAGAACGTGGTGGAGGCTGCAGCTCTGGAATTCTTTCATCTCGTGGAGTTCTTGAAGGAGAAAGGAAGCTTGGAAAGAGGAAGAACTACAATCCAAAGAGAATTACATCAAATTTGCTAAGTTTTTCCCTTCCCTTTCATTTTCTGGAATGTCTCCATGTTGTAGTGTAGTTACCACGTTCTTAAACATGTGTAACTGAATCTGAATTGGTTGAGGGTGATTTCAAAGCCCCTGATATGGTTTTTTGTAAGTGATTGTGCAAGAAGTTGTTATCCAATTCTCTAATTGAATTTGCTTGTATTTTCCTATATCTAATGCTTATGATTGCTTGTTGGATTGTATTTCGAATGGCCAACTGAATATAATCTGGTTGTTGTCTATTGCTAGACTAGAAATCTTGATCCGTAATGGTCTTGAATTTCTAATACTTAGTAGCAAAATTGTGATCAGAGATTGCAATTGGAGAATACAACCTAAGTTAAATAATCCGAGCTTGTTGTTTATTGCTTAGATCAACCTGTCTTTCTTTTCATAATGCATCTATTGAATTAAATTTAGAGAGCTTGTTCTAGGTTGTTTAATGGATAGAGATTAAGTAAAGAGCCTATTTTATTTAACAACAAAGTAAGGGAAGATTGGGATAACAGAGCTTGTTGTTATCTACGGTTGATAACTTCAATGCTGTAATTGGATGACAATTCTACGATTAATTCGCAAATACATATCTTGTGGTAGAGAAGGATCCCTTAACCAGATTTCCCTCATTGATCTTTTATTCAAATTAACTTCTGTTTTGTTATTCTTAATTTGCATTCTTATTTCACTTAGTTAATCATTCAACAAAACCCCCCATTTATTCTGTTTTCACTTTCGAATAACAAATTCAATTAGAATCAATCCTCGTGGGAACGATATCTTACTTATCACTTTATTACTTGTTCAACTAGTATACTTGCTAGTTTCGAACGCATCAAGTTTTTGGCGCCGTTGCCGGGGATTGATTTTCTAATCGATTTGTTATTTTGTTTTCATTATTGATTCGTATTTTGTTTGTTTTTCTTTTCTGATTGTTTGTGTTTAGGCGACATGGCAGTAAACTTCCAACAATTCAGTAGCCGATTTGAGCCACAATCACATTGGAGTGTAATTGAGGTAAACACTCAGAACATTGAACAACAACTTTGTGAGCTAACTTCTCTTGTGGAAAACATGGCTGTAGGAGATATGCAGAAATCTTATGCATGTGGGGTATATTCTACCATGGAGCATCCAATCGGCATGTATCCAACTTTACAAGAAGAATCTGTGGAACGAGCCAATGCCATGGGTGGATTTCCAGGACAACCAAGGCAATGGTATGATCCCTTCTCTAATACTTACAATGCCGGATGGGGAGATCACCCTAATTTTAATTACTGGAATCATCAACCAATCGCCCCAAATGCCATACCAAATCGGCCACAAGGTTTTAATCAACCTAGAGTGCAGTAACCATTTCAAATGCAACCACCACCATGCCACAACCAGCACCACAACCAGCTCCAGAAAACTCAGGTATGTCACTCCAGGATATTGTTAATGCACTTGCCACTAACACAATGCAATTCCAGCAGGAAACTGGGGCAAGTATCCAAAACCTGGCAAATCAAATGGGACAATTGGCTACTAGCATGAGCAAATTCGAGGGCCAAGGCTCAGAAGAATTATCTTGTCAAACGATGATCAATCCAAGAGAGAATTCTTGTGCGATAACTTTGCAAAATGAAGAGCAATTAGATGTCCTGCAAAGAAATCACAAACTGATGAAGAAGATGACACCACTTCCACCATGAACAAAACACTGACTTCTCAGGTAAATCCTATAACTCCCATTCCTTCATATGTTTCTCCTCCACTTTTTCCTAGTAGATTTGCAAAATCGAAGGAGGAACAAGAACAAGAAATCCTGGAAACTTCTCACAAAATCGAGGTAAATATACCACTTCTGGATGCTATCGAGCAAGTACCTCGTTATATAAAATGTCTCAAGGAGTTATGCACTAGCAAGAGAAAGTTAAAAAAGAAATGAGAAGGTAAGTGTAGGGGAAAATGTTTCAGCTGTTCTACAAAGAAAAATTCCTCTAAAATGCAATGATCCAGGTACGGTCACCATTCCATGCACCATTGGTAAAACCAAGTTTGAAAGAGCTATGTTAGATTTAGAAGCATCTATTAATGTCATGCCATATTCTATTTATGCTTCTTTAAATCTTGGACCTTTTGTGAAAACTAGTATTACCATTTAACTTGCTGATCATTTTAATGCATTTCCCAAAAGAGTTGTGGAAGATGTGCTTGTGCAGGTGAATCAATTGGTTTTCCCAGCAAACTTCTATGTCCTTGAAATAGAGGATGAGACATCTCCTAATCCAACTTCGACTCTTTTAGGGAGACCATTCTCGAAAACTGTTAGAACCAAGATTGATGTTCATGATGGCACTCTCATCATAGAGTTTGATGGCAAGGTGATATGTTTCAATATTTTTGAGGCAATGAGGTACTCTAGTGACTTACATTCTGTTTTTGCAGTTGACGTTGTTGATTCTTTGCCACAACAATATTTTGAGTTAACTCGCAAGAATGGATTGGATGTAGCTATTAGTGAGCATATAGGGACAGAAAATTCCAATGAGTCAGGAATTTTGATACAAGTGTCCAAAGAAATGGAGGAAGCTGTGGCAAGCTTAGATGAGACCATGGCAATAACCACAAATAGGTATGATGTTTCGTACATTCAATTTACTTTATCTAATGAGAAACTTCTTCCTTCTATGACGAAAGCCAATACCTTGGAGCTTAAGTCACTGCCAGATCATTTGAATCATGGATTCTTGGGTGAGAATGATACTTTGCCAATTACAATGGAAATGGGCCTTGCACGAATACAAGAAGAGAAACTCGTCCGAATACTTACAGATCACAAAATAGCTATTGGGTGGACGATTGCTAACATCCAAGGCCTAGCCATATGCATGCACCAATTCTTGTTGGAAGAAGGATCCAAGCCCACTAGAGAAGCACAACGGCGATTGGACCCTCCTACGATGGAACCAATGTCGGGCTGAGGACGTTAAACCAAGCGCTTATTGGGTGGCAACCCAATGTATTTGCAAAATAAATAAAAAAAGAGAAAAGAAAAATAAAATAAGGTAATAATGATCGATTTTTGTGTCTCGAGGAGATTCCTTTCGTAGGCCATCAAATTGATCAGGTTTTATCTCTCTTTGCCATCTGTCTTATTTGTTTTTATATTTTTTTACTTCTTTTTGACTTTTGTTTGCTATTGTGTTGTTATCTCTTTTATGTGTCTTTAGTTTCGTTTTTGCTATTTTCTTTTCCTTCTTTTTGTTTAATTTGATTATTCTGTAATTCGAATTCATTTGTGCAGCAGCTTGAGGAAACATCCAAACGGGAGCTGAAGTCATTGCTCGAAGGTTCGAATCGAGCATATCTGGGAGAACAAACTCAATCGCATTATCGGTAATATCTCTCCTTTTCTTCTCTTCAATGGATGCTGATATCTTTCTATCTAACCTTCGTAAATATTTCTCTTCACTTCCTCAAAATGCTGTGTTTAAAATTTATAAAGTACGGATGACTAGACTTTGGGTATTGATGCTCTTAAATGTGCCTGCGGATATCCGATGGCTTATCGAAGCCAAGGTGAGATTTGTTAGCCCTAAGGCTACATGATAATTTTGATGATAACAATATACATTGATTAATTGAGATTTACTAACATGTTTATTTATGTGCAAGACTAAGATCATTGAAATAATTATAAAATCAAGAAGAGGCTTATTAAAATGAAGTGTTGAAGCTAAGGAGAAGACTACATGTTAAAGGCACCAAAGTTTAAGAACAAGGTTTGACTCAAAGAATGTGACACATGAGCAATGTTCAATCAATTGATCATATATATCTCTATAGATGTCTAAATGACGTGATTCTTGAGCCTTTGGAAAGCTTCTCAATTTATAACATTTCATATGTTTTAAAGAAATTTAAATTTCAAGTGTAAGGTTGTCCAAATCATCATGCAAGTTGAAAGACAAATGGAAGCAGCTGACATGAGCACCAAATACTCCTTTGGACATATCTTGAGCTAGAAAAATAAAAATGACTTGATTCTTGCGGCATTGGAAAGATGAATTAATGAAGAACATTTCATATGGTTTTGAAGAAATTCAAATTTCAAACGGAATGCTGACATAAATATCATTCAATTTGGTGGACTGACACAAGAAAGAAAAATCAAGTCACATGAGCACCGAATGGTGTTTTGGCCATATCTTAAGCTACAGATATCCAAATGACTTGATTCTTGATGCGTTGGAAAGCTTATTCAAACTTGAAAATATTTTATGTTTTGCAGATTTTCAAATTTCAAACGAAACATTGACAAAAATGGCAGACAAGATTACGATTTTTATGGTGGGCAGAAAATTTGGAGTTGGTGTCTTCACTTGTTCAAGTTCATCTCATTTGCCTATAAAAGGAGCCCTTCTCCCATGCATTCAAGAAGAGCAAGAGAAGCATCTATCAAGCAAAAAACAAGAGAAATATCAAATCTAGAGAGCTTTTATATTCTTTATCTACTCTTTGAAGAGAGTTGTACTTTTGTTGTAAAAATTTACTTTGTTCTTGTATTGTGGTGAGAGTGAGATATTCTTGTAAAGGATAATAGTTATCGTTGAGAGAACTCTTGTTGTGTGTTATCAAGAGTTGAAGGAAGTTACCTTGGTGAGGTTGTTCATCAAGAAGAACTCTTGGTGTGTTGTTATCAAGAGTTGAAGGAATTTGCCTTGGTGAGGTTGTTCATCAAGAAGAACTCTTGGTGTGGTGTTATCAAGGGTTGAAGGAAGTTGCCTTGGTGAGGTTGTTCATCGAGAAGAACTCTTGGTGTGGTGTTATCAAGGGTTGAAGGAAAAAGTCTTGGTGAGGTTGTTCATCAAGCAAGTTGTAAAGATTTCTACAACTTAGTGGAAAGCTTAGCTCGTGGAGCTAGGAGCCCGTGGACGTAGGCAAGGTTTGCCGAACCATGTAAATTGAGTTTGCACTCTCTCTATCCCTTTCCTCTTTACATTTACTTGCACTTGTGATTGTTCATCATTATTATTCTTTGATTGCATCTTTGATAAATTCTAATTTCATCTTCTTCACCTTTATTTTCAAAGAAGAGTGAACTAATTTTGATCTTTCAAGAAAAGTTTTCTAAATCCGTTTTGATAAATAAAAACCCAATTCACCCCCCCTTGGGTTGCCATACCTGAGTCAACAAGATTGTCCGGTGAGCCGGACATTAATCTCGCAAAATACATGCCTGGTCTAGGAAAAAGCTACTATGCTAAGAGGCGAAGAGCGAAAAGGTTACAAGTATGTTATATAAATGTGCTAGATGGAATTGTAACCAGACTTGTCGTTCATTAGGTTTTGCGTCCAGGAATAGAGAAGATAAACTTTCATTTATTAAGAATGGTTTGAGTAATGAGTTGCTGGATAATGTATTGTTAACTCTCGAGTCACATTCTTGTGGACTTGTTCAGCGTGAATTGCTTAATCTATGGACATAATTTCATGATGAATTGCAGTGTTATAGTCTAGGGAATCTGACTAAAAACGACCCTGTTTGCCAGTTTATAAGAAAACTGGATGGGAAGCAAACCCCGACTCATAGAAGGTGTTTCAGCCGTTACTGAACGTAAAACCAGAGGAAGATGTGAGCCACAATCACAACTACTTGTATATTTGAATGTGTGTTGTTGTTGTCGAATTTATTTTTTTTCTTGTTTCGTTTGATCTGATTATAATGTTGTTTTCGTGTTGTTGTTGTTTGTTGATTTTGTTTGTTTCAATTTTAAGTTTTCTTTTTGACAAACCATATGACTACCCCATGACATAAGCACACATGGGAAACAAGTGTGGAGGTTTTGTCAACCTCCGCCGAAAGTATATCTTTACTTTTCATGCTTCATGTGGGAGACAAGTGTATATCTTTACTTTTCATGCTTCACGTGGGAGACAAGTGTGTAGGTTTTGTCAAACCTCACCGAAAATATATCTAATTTTTTCAAATCTTGGGGCGATAAATCTGCATCGAGTAACCCCCACCGAAATTATGTCCCCATGTGTCAAATTTGAGAGTTTTACGTGTGTATATATCCATTCTCCATATTTTCAAATGTCATTACTATAACCTGTCTTACACTTGAAAAGCATATTACCTAACGTGCATCATTGTCTTACACAAGGTTAGAGCACTTGTAGTAATGGAGAAAACACCAATTCGGGGATTCCAAAATATATGCGTATTTTGTGGATCGCAATTTGTTAAAGATGGAGAGTTTACAACAGCAGCTCTTGATCTTGGTAGGACATTAGCTGCGAGGGGTATTCATTGATTTATGGAGGGGGTAGTCTTGGGTTAATGGGGTGTGTGTCGACAACTGCATCCTTAGGAGGAAGCAAAGTTCTCGGCATTATCCCTAAACCATTAGCTGTACGAGATATCATAGGCAACACCATGGGGGAAGAGTTACAGGTTTCTAGTATGCATGAGCGTATTACACATATGGTCATTAAATCTGATGCATTTATAGCTTTGCCTGGTGGTTATGGTACATTAGAGGAGATATTTCAAATTACCTCTTGGGCACAGCTAAACATCCATCGGAAACCCATTGGTTTGTTAAATGTTAATAACTTTTTCGATGGTTTGTTATCCTTTCTTGATCAAGCTGTAGAAAAAAACTCCATCTCACCGTCAGCGAGGCAAATCCTGGTTACAGCTTCAACTGCAGGGGAGTTAATTGATAAACTACAAGAATTCATCTATTCACCTGATTCAACAACAGCTCGGATAGATTGGTTTGGTGAAGGCAATAAAAGACGTATAGACTGGATTTAACGTTCCATCTGTAATCTTTATCTATTGGTTTGCTTCGTTTTTGTTTATTTTCTTTTTAGTGTGTTTATTTGAGATTTTTCATGTCATTTCTTTTGAGTTTTTTTCAGGTTATTTCTTTCGCCCCAGGTAATGTTTTCTAATCATGGCTTTTAGAGTGGTGGCTTAAAAAGTTCAAGTTCTCTTGAAACGCATTCTGGATCTCTTCAATCCATAATGGCTGAATAAGGAGGCAAACTTCTAAACTTTTTAGACCCATTCTAACTAACTTGTTTTTGTTTGCTGACTTGTTGAACTTTGTTATTTTATGAGTGAGTTTAGTTTTGCGTAATTTAGAGTTGTTATGTGTTTTTTCTTTATCAGTTTCGATTCAAAAAAAAACAATTGTGGAAAAACCTGAGAATGGCAGAATATTGGGTTTCTTTAACCCTTGAAACGCATTCTCTCTAAATAAATCTGTAGTTTGTTTATTTCATGTTATTTGAAGTGTCTTGTTTCTTGTTTTGTTCTTTCATAATAAAGGTATATAGGCTGGAAACCTTAAGTCTGCGGGCTACTGGTCCTAAGGATTGTTGAAATATACAATCTTGACTCAGGTGTAACAATGCCACGTACCTCTTTTCTTTTATTTTGTGGGTCAATGATAAGATACTGTATTTTGTGGGTCAATGATAAGATACTGATTGAATTAAGAATAACTCTTGGAAAATGATAAATGATGCATGGATCTGTGTGCTTGAAATGTTTATTGGTTTCGCTTTGCTTTTGATTCCTTGCGCAACATTGAGCACTGAGCTATTATCACTGAGTTATTTGTTCACTTAGAGAAAGTTTATGTAAATTAAAAGTTTCTTCAGATTTCAATGAATTCTAGAACTTGTTTGATGGTCACTCGAGGCGAAATCCTAGACTGTGCAACATTGGGGAAATGATTTAGGCCATCTTTGGACCGTTTGAGCCTAATAGCCAACCTTGACTGAAATTGATTCCTAGTTACCCCTTTGAGCCTTTGTAAGCCTTTTTCTTTGTTAACTCACTAAAAGATTTCCTAACCTCAAATGAATTTATTCCAAACAGTTTATCCCTTACCTATTAGCATGTAGATCATTCAAAATTAAATTCTGAGCTATGTTCTGGTTTTGGAAAGTTAGAGGAGGTTGGGATGTGTCATGAGCAATGCAAGTGAGTCCTATTGTGTTTGTAAAAAAAAAAAGAAAAAAAAAAAGCCAATCTGTACTTATCGTCCACGTACTTACACATTGAGGACAATGTGTTGTTTAAGTGTGGGGGAGGGGAAGTGTAATAAAAAAAAAGAAAAAAAGAAGAAAAAAAAGAACAAAAGAAGAAGATAAGAGATCTATACCCTTAAGTGTTCTTAAAAAAATGAAACAACAAAGTGTGGGGGTGTAGTTTTCTTTTGTTTTCTGAAAAAAAAAGGATTGAGTGTTCTAAATAAGTTTTGGGGAGCAACTTGGTGAATTAAAATAAAGTTGTATTATAGGGTTGAGCTCTACATAACCTTGAATGATTTATGTGTTTGTGGGTGATTTGAGCCAAATTATTATCCTTTATCATACCTTCACCCAAGCCAAACGTTACAAGCTTAATAAAGCTCTACTTGATCCTTAGTGTTGTACTTGTCTACATTAGTGGAGAGTGACTTGAAAAGCAAGCCTATGGAGTTCATTTATACGCACATTTTCACTATTAAATATGATTTATTTTTATGCATAAAATCATCCGGGTTACAAATTATTAGGTGAGAATAGCTCTACACACACACACTTGAGGAATTGAAGTAGAGCGAAACTAATCTTTGTAATGAAATTCTTGATCAAGTGCATTATTTTGAAGTTTTCCTTGGGTTATAATTAAGTACAATCTTTAAGGCCTATTTGCAAGATGAAGCATTTGTGTGTTTTAATTTTTTGTTGATTCTGTTTCGGTTTAGTTTTATTTCATATTGTCGTAGTTGCTCGAGGACTAGCAAAGTCTAAGTGTGGGAGAATTTGATAAGTGTATATTTATATATCATTTTCATATCAATTCGTCCATGTTTCTTTGCTATATTCCTTGGTATTTTTTATGTTTTTGTGTGGTTTTGATATTTGTAGGAGTTTTGGAGCAAGTTGCACAAAAATGGAGTAAAACCCTTCATTTTCACCTCTGCTAGTCAACCATCTTCTCGGATTTAATTGTATTGATATCCAATGAACCGGATAACATGTTATATACCGTTGGAAAGCTCTCGAAGTCTATTTTCTAGAGAAAATTTACGGTTCATGAATCCATTTAGTGTACCAAAAGTTATAATCAAAACAGTGTGAGAAGTGTAGAAATGTAATTCCACAAATCACTGTAGCATGTATAATACGGGACACTGTAGCAGGTTACTGTAACAGAGTATTTAAACACATTTTAGGGTTTTATTTTGATAACTTGAAGAGGGGAGAACGTGGTAGAGGCTGCAGCTCTGGAATTCTTTCATTTCTTGGAGTTCTTGAAGGAGAAAGGAAGCTTGGAAAGAGGAAGAACTACAATCCAAAGAGAATTACATCAAATTTGCTAAGTTTTTCCCTTCCCTTTCATTTTCTGGACTGTCTCCATGTTGTATTGTATTTACCACGTTCTTAAACATGTGTAACTGTATCTGAATTGTTTGAGGGTGATTTCAAAGCCCCTGATATGGTTTTTGTAAGTTGATTGTGCAAGAAGTTGTTATCCAATCTCTAATTGAAGTTGCTTGTATTTTCCTATATCTAATGCTTATGATTGCTTGCTGGATTGTATTTCGAATGGCCAACTGAATATAATCTGGTTGTTGTCTATTGCTAAACTAGAAATCTTGATCCGTAATTGTCTGGAATTTCTAATCCTTAGTAGCAAAATTGTGACCAGAGATTGCAATTGGATAATACAACCTAAGTTAAATAATCCGAGCTTGTGTGTTTATTGCTTAGATCAACCTATCTTTCTTATCGTAATGCATAAAATTATTTTTATGCATAAAATCATCCGGGTTACAAATTATTAGTTGGAGAATGCTTACACACCACACTTGAGGGAATGGAAGTAGAGCGAAACTTATCTTTGTAATGAAATTCTTGATCAAGTGCATTATTTTGAAGTTTTCCTTGAGTTATAATTATGTACAATCTTTGAGGCCTATTTGCAAGTTGAAGCATTTGTGTGTTTTAATTTTTCTATGATTCTGTTTCGCTTTAGTTTTGTTTCAAATCGTTGTAATTGCTCGAGGACTAGCAAAGTCTAAGTGTGGGGGAATTTGATAGGTGTTTATTTATGTATCACTTTCATATCAATTCGTCTATGTTTCTTTGCTATATTCCTTGGTATTTTTATGTTTTTGTGTGGTTTTGATATTTGTAGGAGTTTTGAAGCAACTTGCACAAAAATGGAGTAAAACCCTTCATTTTCACCTCTACTAGTAAACATATTTCCGGATTTAATTGTATTGATAAACAATGAACTCGATGACATATTATATACGTTGGAAAGCTCTCGAAGGTCTATTTTTTGGAGAAATTTACGGTTATAAATACATTCAGTGTAAAAAAGTTGTAATCAAAACAGTGTGAGAAGTATAGAAATGTAATCCACAAATCACTGTAGCATGTATAATACGGGATACTGTAGCAGGTTACTGTAGCAGGAGTATTTAAACACATTTTAGGGTTTTATTTTGATAACTTGAAGTGGGGAGAACGTGGTGGAGGCTTCAGCTCTGGAATTCTTTCATCTCTTGGAGTTCTTGAAGGAGAAAGGAAGCTTGGGAAGAGGAAGAACTACAATCCAAAGAGAATTACATCAAATTTGCTAAGTTTTTCCCTTCCCTTTCATTTTCTGGAATGTCTCCATGTTGGATGTATTTATCCCGTTCTTAAACATGTGTAACTGAATCTGAATTGGTTGAGGGTGATTCAAAGCCCCTGATATGGTTTTTGTAAGTTGATTGTGTAAGGAATTGTTATCCAATTCTCTAATTGAAGTTGCTTGTATTTTCCCATATTTAATGCTTATGATTGCTTGCTGGATTGTATTTGGGTGGCCAACTGAATATAATCTGGATATTGTCTATTGCTAGACTAGAAATCTTGATCCGTAATTGTCTTGAATTTCTAATCCTTAGTAGCAAAATTGTGATCAGAGATTGCAATTGGAGAATACAACCTAAGTTAAATAATCCGAGCTTGTGTGTTTATTGCTTAGATCAACCTATCTTTCTTATCGTAATGCATCCATTGAATTAAATTTAGAGAGCTTGTTCTAGGTTGTTTAATGGATAGAGATTAAATAAAGAGCCTGTTTTATTTAACAACAAAGTAAGGAAAGATTGGGATAACAGAGCTTGTTGTTATCTACGGTTGATAATTTCAATTGTGTAATTGGATGATAATTCTACAATGAATTCGCAAATCCATATCTTGTGGTGGAGAATGATCCCTTCACCAGATTTCCGTCAGTGATTAATTCTCACTTCAATTAAGTTAGCATTGTGTTATTCTTTATTTGCATTAATATTTCATCTAGTTAATCAATCAACAAAACCTCCAATTTATTCTGTTTTCGCTTTCGAATAACAAATTTAATTAGAATCAATCCTCGTGGGAACGATATCTTACTCATCACTTTATTACTTGTGCGACTAGTATACTTGCTAGTTTCGAACGCATCAATTAACGACAGAGACATTAATTGAAACTTCACCTATCAATGATTCTTTTCCTGATGAATTTTTATTTTCCATTGCTGTTGTACCTTGGTTTGCTAACATTGTAAATTTCCTTACAATAGGAAAAATACCACCTCATTGGAATGCTCAAGACAAAAGAAAGTTTTTGACTGAGGTGAAAAATTTTTATCGGGATGACCCATATCTGTTCAAATATTATCCAGACCAAATAATTAGAAGATGCATACCCGACAATGAGGTAAGTAGTGTCATTAATTTTTGTCATTCCGAAGCATGTAAAGGACATTTTTCATCCAGAAAAACGGCTGCTAAAATCTTGCAATATGGATTTTATTGGCCCACCTTATTTAAAGATGCACATACATTTTGCAAAACTTGTGAAAATTGTCAAAAATTAGGATCCATTTCAAAAAGAAACATGATGCCTTTGAATCTCATTCTTGTTGTTGAAATCTTTGACTGTTGGGGTATTGATTTTATAGGACCTTTTCCACCATCATTTGATTTTGTGTACATTCTTGTTGTAGTAGACTATGTTTCAAAATGGGTCGAGGCAATTCCGTGTCGAAATAATACCACAAAACTTATCAAATTCTTGAAAGAGAATATCTTGTGTAGATTTGGAATTCCTCGAGCCATTATTAGTGATGGGGGTACACATTTTTGTAATAAGCCATTCGAAACTTTAATGAAGAAATATGGAATAACCCATAAAATTTCTACACCTTATCACCCGCAAACAAGTGGATAAGTTGAATTAGCTAATAGGAAGATTAAACAGATCTTAGAAAAAACGGTTAACCCAAATCGTAAAAATTGGTCTTTAAGACTCAATGATGCACTTTGGACTTACCGAACTGCTTTCAAAACATCATTGGGAATGTCTCCTTATAGATTAGTTTATGGAAAACCTTGTCACTTGCCTGTGGAAATTGAACATAAAGCTTATTGGGCCATTAAAACATTTAACACAAACTTGAATGATGCTTGCAAGTTACGAAAACTCCAACTGAGTGAACTTGAAGAAATCAGGAATGAGGCTTATAAAAATTCTAAAATCTACAAAGAAAAAAAGAAGGTTTTTCATGACAAATTCATTGTTAGAAAATCTTTTGAACCTTCACAAAAAGTTCTTTTGTATGATTCAAGATTGCACTTGTTTCCTAGTAAACTTCGGTCTCGTTGGACGGGGCCTTTTATTGTTAAAAATGTTTTCCCTCATGGAGCAGTCGAAATTGAGAACCCAGAGAATGGTAATGTGTTTAAAGTTAATGGACAACGGTTAAAACTATTTTTTGAAAATTTTGACCAAAATGAAGAGTCCATTGCTTTAGTCGATCTTTTTAAGGATTGATTTTTCTCGGTCAAGTGGCGGATACGGTACTCCATGGCTTTTAAAGTCGGTTTTTCAGTTCTCTAAAAATTGTTGCTCACCTTTTATCCATTTTCTTTTCTTCTCTCTCATTTTCTTTACATGAATACCATTCTCTCAAAATTGCACAAACATTTTCCCTCTCTTCCTCAAAATGATTTGCTTAAAATTTACAAAGCTCGCGCAGAAAGACTAAGGATGTTCATGTGTAAGGGTATGCCTGCTGATGTAAGATGGTTAATTGAAGCCAAGTTTCGATTTTCTTGTAAATTTTTAGATAATCTTGTTTCTCACATGCCAGGTATGGGAAAAAGCTCTTACACCAAAAAGCAAAGAGCGAAAAGATTACAAGTTTGTCCCAAATGTGCAAGATAGACTTGTAACCAGCGTTGCCGCTCGTTGGGATATTTGTCTAATAATCGAGAGGATAAACTACAGTTCATCAAGAATGGACTGAGTAGGGAGTCTTTGGATGATATCTGAATGACTCTTGAGATGCATTCTTGTGGACTTGTACAGCGTGAAATTTTTAAACTGTGGACACGAGATAAGCAGGAACGCTAGAGTCTTGGGAATCTGACTTAAAATGACCATGTTTGCCAGTTTATAAGAAAATTGGATGGGAAGCATATCCCCAACTCATAAAAGGTGTTTAAGCCGTTTCTGGACGTAAAACCAGAGGAAGATGTGAGCCACAGTCACAACTACTTATACACATGCATGCGTGCCATCATTTTTGAATTTTAATATCTATTAGCTGTCATTTTTGAATTTGTATCTTTTGTCTGACTTATAGTGTCTTATTTTATCATCTTTTTTGAATTTCTATGCATTATTGTCATATTTTTCAACAAGCAACTGAGCTAGCTATTTAGATGTCATCATTAGCATACCTTTTTGCACTCCATAAATACCACATTTCTTATTCTCTTCTTCACACATAGATAGAGAGTTGCATAGACATGGAGGGAACTTCAAAACGTCGAATCCAAAGGATATGTATATTATGTGGATCTCGACCGGTTAAAAGTAAGGAGTTTGTAGAAGTAGCAAATTATCTTGGTAGGCCACTGGCTGAAAGAAAGATTCATATGGTTTATGGGGGAGGTAGCCTTGGGTTAATGGGTTTTGTATCAACAGCTATACATGTAGGAGGTAGTTAAGTTTTAGGAGTTATTTCTAAAGCTTTGGCTGTAGAAAGCATCATTGGAAAAACGGTTGGGAAAGAGTTACAGGTCTCCTCTATGCATGAACACGTGGCACATATGCTTATCAATTCAGACGTCTTTATTACTTTACCAGGTGGCTTTGGTACTCTTGAAGAAATTTTTCAAATTGCCTCTTGGGCCCAACTGAATCTCCATCAAAAACCCATAGGTTTGTTGAATGTCAAAAATTTCTTTGATCCTTTAATAAGTTTTGTTGATGCAGTTGTGGAACAAAATTTTATCCCTCATTCGACGAGACAAATCCTTGTTTTTGCCACTTCTGCTGGTGAGTTACTTGACAAATTACAAGCAGTTGAGTATGAACCTGACCCAGCTAGTACTCAAATTAATTGGTCAGGAGGGCAAAACAAAAAAGTGCAAATTGGATCTGAATCTCAATTTGTAATTTTTCTTGTCTTTTCTTTTATTTTTAGCATTTTATTTTATAAGTCTTTCAGGTCATCTCTCTTGAATAATAGAAGCTTCAGGTAATGTCTCATATACTTTATCTCTCTACATTTAAACATTAAGGACAATGTTTCATTCGGTTGCTGGGGAAGGATAGTAGAAATAAATGTGTCTTAAATTTTCTTTTTCTTGCCAAAAAAAAAGTGAGTTAGTAATTAGATTCAGAGTGCAGTGTAAGGAGTTCAAATCCTCTTGAGACGCATTTTGAGTAAGGAATGGCAGACTAGGGAGGGCCAGTTTGAACTCTTGAAACACACTCTAACCAATTTGTCATTTTATTTTTGCATTTTTTTAAGACTCATTTTAGTTAACTTGATATTATTTAGTTTTGATTTTTGAATTTTATAACAAGGAGGTCTTATTCATTTCACTTTGAATTATTCAAATCTATGAACTCTAACAGCCTTATTATTTAATAAAACTGTGTGCTTATGTACTCGTTAAGCAAGTATTCATGAACCTTTCTTTACACACACACATACCTTGATGCATGATTGTGGGTGGCGAAATGAAATGTTGTAATATTTAAGTTCTTTTGTTTTGTTTAGGATAACAACAAAAAGAAGGGGAAAGTTTAACAAAAAAAAAAAAGAAAAGAAAAAAGTGAAAAAAAACGATTGTGGATAAGTTTGGTCTCGTAACCTCCTTAATTCGAGCAATTAAGCCCGAGGGGTGCCTCAACACCTAATACCCTAAGACCAACTGGTTTGGGAGCTATTGGCCCAAAGCTCGCTACATGGATTAAGGAGAAAGCTTAATGGGATTGAACATTGTACTATCCACAAGTTTCTAAGCAAAAATAAAGCATCGGCAACCCGAGTCGTTAAGCTCGTAGGGGTGTCTTAACACCTAATGCCCTAAGGCCAACTGGTCTGGGAGCCATTAGCCTAAGGCTCACTACATGGGTTAAGGATGCATTCTTTCGAAAAAAAAAAAGGAGAAAAAAAAAGAAGAAAAAAATATATGTATAAAATGAATAAATACCCCTACCTAAGGTTGTTAGCCTTAACAAATATTAGAACCGATATGGCTTCTTTCTAATAAGCCCCATAGTCATGTGTTGACTGAGCACAAAAAAAAGGTTTATTGATATCTTGACTAAAGGGTACATGAGTCATTAAAAAAAATCGGTTGAGAGTTTGTTTATTTGGATAAAATCAAAGAGAGTGCAATAATGACCATCTTGGATGTAAAATTCTATAAATCACTTCTAAATAATAACGCTTTAATTGCTAGGACTAGCAATAAGCTGGTTGGGGGGTGTGATGAACACTTAAATATGTATGTTTAATAAGAGCTTAATTCATCATATTGCATTAATAGTGTCATTAAATTCATCAACTTAAACATATTTGTAGTATTTACATCTTTTGAATTAACTTTCTCTTAATTTTAGTTTTGATGTAGGTTCGGTAAATTGGGTATAACTTTCTATTTATAGATCAGAATGGTGCAAATCTTAATGTTTTGGAAAGATGATTAAATTATATACAATATTGTATTTCACAAGAATTATCACATGCGGGCTCTTAGTGGACCAAAAATGGGTTTAAAGTGAACCTATCTACAGTCTCGGTCCAGTCTGACCATACCTCAGTATTTTGAACATATCTCTCAAAATACGTATTTAAATCGTGTGAATCAAGATGCTCTAGAAAGCTTAGAGAAATATATACAACTTTCATGGAGACATGTGATCAAAATTCTCAATAATTCAATGTCAAAATTGGTGGTCAAAGTCAGTTCACTTAATTACCCTAATTGTCAAAGTTGGTGCACCTAATATTTGACAATTATTCCTTTGTAATTTGACAAGTTTGCCCCCAAATGTATCTATAAATAGAGGTGCCTTGTGACCCATTAGGGCATCTTGGCCTTTGCTGGGATCCCTTGTTATTGTGTTTTTCTCTCTTGTATTTTTATTTTATTAATGAATTTCCTTTTTTCTTATAATTTGTTTTCTTTCTCTTATAATGTCTTTCTAATTTCTCTTTTTCTAAGGTGAAAGGGTGAAACCCTTGATATGAGAGTAAGGATTTTCTAACCCTTTTATATGTGCTTAATTATCATAATATTGTGTTGTTTACTTTATATGATTTATATTTATCTTCTTAATCAATCTTGACACCACTCGTAAAGTAGAGGTCTTGATCCAGTGTCGACAATCCTTGACACATCAAATGCTTGGATCCTTTCTAGATGTCGTATGGTTCTTCCTCACCAACATGAATCTAGTTAGGAACCTTGATTTGTTGTAGACATATGGTGATTGGCACATTGGATGCTTGAACCCATTTACAAGAAGTGGTATAAATATTGGTAACGAAACAAATATAATTCATATAACAAAAAGGGCTACTTATCCTTATTCGATATATCAAAGGCAGATCCCCTAACCTTAGCTTTTATTATTATTGTGTTAATTTCTTTTACTTGCGCATTTTAATTATTCTCATATATTGTTGATATTATCTTGTCATATCTTCAAATCATTCATATCATATTTCCTTAGCTTATAATTTGTAGCGCTAAAATCCCCTTCCTCGTGGATCGACCCCGGTCTTACTGGGTTTATTACTTCGACACTCCTATACTTGGGAGATAATCCTTTTTCGGATGTGTCAATTATTCACAATTAACATGAGAAACCAACCAACTAGTACTGTAAACGAAAAAGGATACTGATGTAAATTTTTAATATATACCTTTGAACTAGAAGGGACATCACGTATAGGAGGGGAAATGTCGCGATAGGTGGTCGCGGCTCGAAAGAGGAACCGAATTGCCTGCAGGATCATAGCTGTTGAACGTGGCAAGTGCAAGATTGATAGGGGGAGTGACGGCTGTGTCAATGACTGCCTTCACATCAGGTCTATCAACGGAACTATGTCCAACGAGATGAGTTCCTAATGGATCCTCATGACCATGACTCTCGTATGCGGGAGGTGTAAGACCAAGGGGGGAAGCGGGCGATAGAGACCACATCCGATCATCTGGAGGACTAGCCGTGTTGATAATTGGCCCCATGTCAGGTCTAATAGGGGAACTCTGACTAGGAGGAGGTGGAGCTGATGGATCCCTTGTGGGAAGTGGCTCAATCCTCTTATCGGGCAATAAAGGAGCATCCACAGATGCCGCCCATGCTACATGTGCACCTCTCTGGATGCCATGCAGCAAGCGTAATGTACCAGTCAGTGGTCTGCTCCACCTTAGATGGCTCCAAAATGACGAGTGGACGAGTCTACATCATCAAATAAGCCATCAAATTAAACAGTGATTTACTGTGATCGATAACAGGAAAAACAATTAGTGGAACCTGACATACCGTCTTCCTAACCAACATTACATCGTGTTTGATGATATCCTCTGATGGGGTTTTTTGTGTCTCCCACTTCAACAAGCTTGGTGTCTTCTCTGCAAAGACCCTGTCCGCTCACCCATATGTTGCACCAATGTACGGCACGACCTCGTACAACCAAACCTTAATAACATAATGTTTTTTAGTGACAATGGGTATTTCAAAATGTAATTCAAAGAAACTAATAAACACGTCCAACATTTGTTTTTCAGTATGTACCTGAATAGCATAAGGACACCCTTCTAAGTTATATGTCTCGGAATGCTTCCCTTTTCCCATCGTCTTCTTCTTCTTTGCTTCCGCTCATTTCTTATACTTTTGCAACCTCCCATTCAAAGCTTTTTTCATCCCTTTAAGTGTCTTATCATAAGACACCGAACCCCATGGATAATCGTTAAAACTATCTAATGTGTTGACAAAATTCAACCACTTACGGGAGACATATCGGCGTCGATCCCTTCCCATGAAAAACCGCTTGAGCACGTAATACAAGGCCAGCTTTACAACATCCTCGTCTAGCATAGCTGACACATTTAATACCCGAAGTCTCGGATAGAAATGCATGACTTCCATGTCCTGACCCCCAAAGTACGTATCTAACAAATGACACGGGTTCAAGACATTAGGTATTGGTGGCATAGGGGTAGCAAATTTCAAACCGGTCATCAAACTGAACTCGTGAGTAGAAAAACGAATTAGTCTTCTTGGAAAGAAGAAAAAAAAACATAAGATGCCAATAATGGTAAAAAAAAACAAAACTAAAACAGTCAAATGCTAAAAAATAAAATTAGTTAACTACGTTGTAATTCAAACACTATATTTTTGCCTTCAACAAGGAACTACATCTCTTCATCGTACCCGACTGTGTTAACCTCCCACTCAAGCGTATTTTGCACCAACTGAGATGAAAAGGATAGCTCCTAAATATCTAGGAGAAACCCAAAACATGTATTACGAAACATGTTTTGTTGCCTCTAATTCAATTTCGCACGAATCCATTCTATATAGTCCAAACTGGCTAAGTTTGTGATAATCACATGGTATGCTCACCATACAGAGTCTTCAGGGTGAAAGAGAGTCCAAATTCATTTGCCATTTACTTCAGCCTACAAAAAAAAGTATGTTATAGTTAAATATAATGGAAAAAAGGAAAAAAAACAAGGCTAAAACAAACAATATGTCAAAATGCTCGACATAACTCAACGGAACATGACACACTCGATAGAGCTCGAATAAAGAAACCGACACTCAATGAACTCCATCGAGTGTCTGAAGAAACTTATGCCAGATTTCTGGAACTGACATATGCGAGGTCGGACATCCGACTATATGACTATGTCAGATGTCGGCCTCGTCGAGTGTCAGATTTAGAATCCGACAAAGTAAACTCTTCTGATTCATCTCCCTGGCTTCAAGTCACGTCAGATTTTGTATCCAACACTCAACATAAGTGTTTTCACTTTCATCGATTGTCGATTTCACGTTAACCGATAACGGTATCCAAAGCCTGTGAAACCGACACTCGACGCCATAATTACATGTCGTTGAGTGTTAGAGACATGGTTTTGGTGCACTAGATGTTGGTTTATATGAAACTGACACTCAATGTCGTCTATGTACATGTTCTGATGGCGAGTGTCGGTTGATGCATCCGACAAGACTCAACACATTTCGTCAAACTATTTTCACTTTCATCAAGTGTCAGTTTCATATTAATCGACAACTAACTCTAAAGCCATAATCCCGACACTCGACATTCCCAATTACATCGACGTCAAGTGTCAAAGACATGATTTCGATATACTCAGATATCGGTTTACATGAAATCAACACTCAATGTCTTCGTAAATACCCTGATGGCGAGTTTCGGTAGATGTATCCGACGGGACTCAAGCAAAGACCGACACTCGCCATCGTCTTTGTCGTGATGAAACGCATCGGTTTCCACCATTTTGACACCCATCAAACAAAAAAAGTATCCAAATCACACTTCATTTAGCCCACAAACACAGAATAAGCACAAAACATGATCGAAAACTCAATTCCCAAATTCAAAATCCCTAAATCTAGCCCAAATCCATAATTAATTCAAATGTATAAATTTCCTATATACATCTCTAATCCTTCGGGTTATGCCTGATCTAAATGTTATTTTCAATCTTCATAAGGTGAATATCACTTCAAACGATCAAGAAAACAAGCAAAAAAAAAAAAAAACAAATATTAACTTACCCGAATCGAATGCTCTTGCTGCTCTCCTCGTTCCTCTTGCTTCTATCCTCAAAGGTTCCAAATGGTGAACAGACTTATGGTTATATGTTCATGGTGCTGTGTTTCAGATTGCTAACTTCGACGATGTCGAGGGGTATTGGAAGCTCAACAACAAACGATTATGGAATAGGAAGAGGTAAGTGGAGGGAAGAGAGAAATAAAGAGTGTTAGGAATAAATTGAATTACTAAGGGCATTTTAGTCATTTCACAAAAAAAAAGTGTCTATGGCATCAAAAGTTTTCAGGATATGTCTATATTTCAGTAAATGCCCCTAATTTTGTCTATTTTTTTCAAATTTCCCAATTTATCTTGGATTGTAGTAGGGTGATTTTTGGACTTGGATAGATACTTATAGATACACTTCCAGGTCAATAAAGTCTTACATAACGTGTTTTTAATTGTTTTTATAAGGAAAATGTACATGTAAGCCCCAATTTGGGGGTGTTTTTAAAAATAGCCTTCAAGGCTCAAAATTTTCATGAATAACCCCTAAATGACTTCCCATTATTTTATAACCACTTGAAGTTCGATGATGGTTACTTGAAGTTCGACGATGATCACTTGAAGTTCGATGATGGCTCGACTATGTTCGGCAACTCAGTTCGACGATGGTTTGATGGTTATATATGGATTTTGATGGTTCGACACATTTTCGACTGTTTAATAGGCGAGTTTGACTACTCTTCCTTTAGCTGTCGAACTGTGTCTTTAACCTTCGACAATCCTCCATTAAAGACCCAGCAAAATCATCAACCATTATTAACCATCATCAACTGTCATTTAACCATGCCTATTTGCAACACCTAAATCCCTAAATCCTATTTTCCCCCAAAAACAAAAAATACTTTCTTTCTCTAACATATGGTAAACCAGACAACCAACTATGATGTTGATCATGTATGTTAATGTCCCAAATACTTAAACACAAAACAATTTTAAATAGGATCATTTATGCACTTCTATGATCCTTTATGCCTCCAAAGCGTGATCTCTACTTTTTGTTTGCAAACCGTTCAATGCCTCTTCATTTCTTTGTTTCCTTTTCCTCTCTATTCTATTGTCTCAATCTTCAATCTTCTCTTAATCTTCAATACCTTCAATGTGAGTTCAAATCAAAGAGAATGAAAACGGTTATGGTTTGGCAATGATGGAGTGTGAAGAGTTTGATTTTGTTTGAAATGAAATAAAGGCATTCCGGTAAATTCAATGCTAGGAGGCTATGGGTATGAAAACTTTTTCTCTTGGAGACTATTTAAAAGGCCCCTAAAATGGGGGCTAGATGTGTAAATTTCCCTTTCTATAAATACATTGAAAAATGTTACTTTACATGCGTGACAAATTCAAAATTTATTAAGTATTTAATGATATATTGAATTTTAGTGTTTTCTAATTTATTTCAAAGAATTTTACTCAATTAATGAATTGTTCTTAGCTTTGAAATCAAATTATTTATTTTTGTTTAGTGATCCGAATGTTTTTGAAATGAAATGAATTTTTTTTTAGATAATTATGAATGATTTCTTCTTATGCCTATTTGCGCATATGTATTTATTGAAGTTCAAAAGAATATCTTTTTGGCTTGAAATTCGTAGTTATTCAAACGAATGATATTACATGATAACGATAGGAAACAATTATGATTGATTGATTGAACCCAACTGCGGTATTATGCAAATTGATACAAAAAACAAGTCATCAGGTTAGGTGAAACTATGTGACTAGATCGATGTTTTATTGATTTTACTAATGTTCCTTGAATTACCATTGCATATTGAATTTTTAATAGAAAGAAGGTGATTTCTAAAATGAATTTTAATGTTATTTATTTTTATGGATTTATAAGAATCTATTTCTAAAAGAACTTGCTTTTCTTATCAATTTTATTTGCATATTATGTTTGACTTTATTCATTGAGTTGATAGCTCATCCCTCATCACCACATTTTGCATAATAAACTTTTAGACGTGAAGAATGGTGATAGACTGATGAGGCGTATTTGGAGATTTTAGTGACTTGAAGCCTAACATTCTTATTTTATGTTATTTTGTTTTGTTCGCTAGTTGGTTGGCTTTGAACTTCGATTTTTGTTAATGTTAAGACTTTTAGTGTAAGAATTGATACATTGGTTTATTATTACCATTCTACCGATTGAAAGGAATTTCATTATATACCTTACTTGAGAAGTTTAATTTCTCTAGGAATAATACTGGTCTAAAAAACCTTTTTGTATAAACTCTTGCATACAAACTAATATATCAAGAGATGATTAGAGTAATAAATATACAAAAGCTATTCATTTAATGAAGGGTGATGATAGGTGTCTATTTATGTATTACTTTTATATCAATTCGTCCATGTTTCTTTGCTATATTCCTTGGTATTTTTATGTTTTTGTGTGGTTTTGATGTTTGTAGGAGTTTTGGAGCAACTTGCACAAAAATGGAGTAAAACCCTTCATTTTCACCTCTGCTAGTCAGTGATCTTCTCGGATTTAATTGTATTGATATACAATGAACCCGACGACATGTTATATACCGTTGGAAAGCTCTCGAAGTCTATTTTCTTGAGAAATTTATGGTTTATAAATATATTCAGTGTATCAAAAGTTGTAATCAAAACAGTGTGAGATGTATAGAAATATAATTCCACAAGTCACTATAGCATGTATAATACGGAGCACTGTAGCAAGTCACTGTAGCAGAGTATTTAAACACATTTTAGGGTTTTATTTTCATAACTTGAAGAGGGGAGAACGTGGTGGAGGCTGCAGCTCTGGAATTCTTTCATCTCTTGGAGTTCTTGAAGGAGAAAGGAAGCTTGGAAAGAGGAAGAACTACAATCCAAAGAGAATTACATCAAATTTGCTAAGTTTTTCCCTTCCCTTTCATTTTCTGGAATGTCTCCATGTTGTATTGTATTTACCACGTTCTTAAACATGTGTAACTGAATCTGAATTGGTTGAGGGTGATTTCAAAGCCCCTGATATGGTTTTTGTAAGTTGATTGTGTAAGGAATTGTTATCCAATTCTCTAATTGAAGTTGCTTGTATTCTCCCATATTTAATGCTTATGATTGCTTGCTGATTGTATTTGAGTGGCCAACTGAATATAATCTGGTTGTGATTTATTGCTAGACTAGAAATCTTGATCCGTAATTGTCTTGAATTTCTAATCATTAGTAGCAAAATTGTGATCAGAGATTACAATTGGAGAATATAACCTAAGTTAAATAATCCGAGCTTGTGTGTTTATTGCTTAGATCAACCTATCTTTCTTATCATAATGCATCCATTGAATTAAACTCAGAGAGCTTGTTCTAGGTTGTTTAATGGATAGAGATTAAATAAAGAGCTTGTTTTATTTAACAACAAAGTAAGGAAAGATTGGGATAATAGAGCTTGTTATTATCTACTGTTGATAACTTCAATGCTGTAATTAGATGACAATTCTACAATTAATTCGCAAATCCATATCTTGTGGTAGAGAAGGATCCCTTAACCAGCTTTCTCCCATTGATTTTTCATTCAAATTTACTTTCTGTTTTGTTATTCTTTACTTGCATTCTTATTTCATTTAGTAAAGCATTCAACAAAAATCCCCCCCTGTTTAGTTTATTGTTGCTGGAAATAACAAATTCAATTAGAATCAATCCTCGTGGGAACGATATCTTACTTATCACTTTATTACTTGTGCGACTAGTATACTTGCTAGTTTCGAACGCATCAAGTTTTTGGCGCCGTTGCCGGGGATTGATTTTCTAATCGATTTGTTATTTTGTTTTCATTGTTGATTCATATTTTCTTTGTTTTTCTTTTCTGATTGTTTGTGTTTAGACAACATGGCAGTAAACTTCTATCATTTCAGTAGCGGATTTGAGCCACAAGTACCATGGAGAGTAAATGAGGTAAGCACTCCGAACATTGAACAACAACTTTCTGAGCTAACCTCTCTTGTGGAAAACATGGCTGTAGGAGATATGCAAAAATCTTATGAATGTGGGATATATTCTACGATGGAGCATCCAATCGACATGTATCCAACTTTACAAGAAGAATATATGGAACAAGCCAATGCCATGAGTGGATTTCCAGGACAAACAAGGCAATGGTATAATCCTTTCTCTAGCACTTACAATGTTGGATGGGAAGATCAACATAATTTCAGTTACTAGAATCATCAACCAATCACTCCAAATGTGATACCAAATCGGCCACAAGGTTTCAATCAACCTAGAGTGCAGCAACATTTTCAAATGCAACCACCACCAATGCTGATAAGTGTCTATTTATGTATCATTTTCATATCAATTCGTCCATGTTTCTTTGCTATATTCCTTGGTATTTTTATGTTTTTGTGTGGTTTTGATGTTTGTAGGAGTTTTGGAGCAACTTGCACAAAAATGGAGTAAAACCCTTCATTTTCACCTCTGCTAGTCAACCATCTTCTCGGATTTAATTGTATTGATATACAATGAACCCGATGACATATCATATACCGTTGAAAAGCTCTCGAAGTCTACTTTTTGGAGAAATTTACGGTTTATGAATCCATTCAGTGTACCAAAAGTTGTAATCAAAACAGTGTGGAGTATAGAAATGTAATTCCACAATCACTGTAGCATGTATAATACGGGACACTGTAGCAGTTACTGTAGCAGAGTATTTAAACACATTTTAGGGTTTTATTTTCATAACTTGAAGAGGGAGAACGTGGTGGAGGCTGCAGCTCTGGAATTCTTTCATCTCTTGGAGTTCTTGAAGGAGAAAGGAAGCTTGGAAAGAGGAAGAACTACAATCCAAAGAGAATTACATCAAATTTGCTAAGTTTTTCCCTTCCCTTTCATTTTCTGGAATGTCTCCATGTTGTATTGTATTTACCACGTTCTTAAACATGTGTAACTGAATCTGAATTGGTTGAGGGTGATTTCAAAGCCCCTGATATGGTTTTTGTAAGTTGATTGTGCAAGAAATTGTTATTTGTTATCCAATTCTTTAATTGAAGTTGCTTGCATTTTCCCATAACTAATGCTTATGATTGCTTGCTGATTGTATTTGGGCTGGCCAACTGAATATAATCTGATTGTTATCTATTGCTAGACTAGAAATCTTGATCCTAATTGTCTTGAATTTCTAATCATTAGTAGCAAAATTGTGATCAGAGATTGCAATTGGAAAATACAACCTAGGTTAAATAATCCGAGCTTGTGTGTTATTGCTTAGATCAACCTATCTTTCTTATCGTAATGCATCCATTGAATTAAACTCAGAGAGCTTGTTCTAGGTTGTTTAATGGATAGAGATTAAATAAAGAGCTTGTTTTATTTAACAACAAAGTAAGGAAAGATTGGGGTAATAGAGCTTGTTATTATCTACGGTTGATAACTTCAATGCTGTAATTAGATGACAATTCTACAATTAATTCGCAAATCCATATCTTGTGGTAGAGAAGGATCCCTTAACCAGCTTTCTCCCATTGATTTTTCATTCAAATTTACTTTCTGTTTTGTTATTCTTTACTTGCATTCTTATTTCATTTAGTAAATCATTCAACAAAAATCCCTCCTGTTTAGTTTATTGTTGCTGGAAATACAAATTCAATTAGAATCAATCCTCGTGGGAACGATATCTTACTTATCACTTTATTACTTGTGCGACTAGTATACTTGCTAGTTTCGAACGCATCATCTGGAATAGAATTGTTTTCTCCTTTGATAAATTCAATTTCAAAATCAAATACGGATAAAATTGCTTGCCATCTTGCAAAAATTTGTTTGGAAACCAGCTTTTTAACATTTTTTTGTAAAACTTCTTTTGCAGATTTACAATCAATACAAAGTAAAAACGTTTTATTGAATAAATCATCTTGAAATTTTGTAATGCATAAAATAATTAATAAAATTTCTTTTTTTAACGGTTGAATAATTCTTTTGTGGTCCTAGCCATAATCTTGAATGATACCTAAAGTCTTCTTTATTTGACTCTGGTAGTTTTTGCTTAAGAATACTTCCATATCCTATTTCAGAGGCATCTGTTTCTACAATCATAAAGGCATCAGGATGTGGAATTCCTAGACTCGTTTTAACCTTTTCTTTTAGAATTTTGATTATCCCAGTATGTTCATCTGTCCAAGGCAATGGATTCTTTTATAGTCATTGATATAAAGGTTTGCATAATTTTCTAAGATCTGGAAAGAAATTCAAAACATAATTGAAAGATCCTAAAAGTCTTTGTAATTGATTTTTATCTTTAATTTCATCCAGAAATTTGTCAGCAAATTCAATTGCTCTTTGAGCAGGTTTTATTGTTCCTTGATATATTTCATATCCTAAAAATCTTATTTTTGTTTGAAATAATTTCATTTTGGGGGCAGAAATTACTAAACCATTCTTCTTGACCACATAAAAGACTGTTTGCAAATGTTTAAAATGTTGTTCTATTGCTTCAAAGAATATTAATATATCATCTATATAAATAATAATAAATTTTGTATAAGGGTTGAATATATCATTTATAATGTGTCGAAATTCAGATGGAGCATTTTTTAATCCAAATAGCATTACGTTTCATTCATAATGACCAAATGGCACTGTAAAAGCTATTTTATATCTATCTTGTTCTGCAATTTAAACTTGCCAAAATCCAATTTTCATATCAAATTTTGAAAATAATATTGCATCATAAAGTCTTTTAACTAAATCTCTTTTGTTAGGAATAGGATACCTAATCCATTGTAGCACCTTATTTAAAGGTTTATAATTGATTACAAATCTTGGAACTCCTTTTTCTATTTCAAGTTTTTTATTAAGATAAAATGCTGCATAACTCCAATGTGATTTTGATTCTCTTATTAGCTTTTTATTTAACAAATCTTTTATTTCTTCTTGATAATGTTGTAATAATTCTTGATTCATTTATATCGGTCTGGCTTTTGTTGGAATTTGTTTTTCATTAAATTCTTAATATATGGTAAAGTAATTATATATTTCTTTCTATCCCAAAATTGATTAGGCAAATCTGAACATACTTCTTTTTTTAAATTTTTTTTTGTATTTCTTCTATATTATCTTTAATATTAGGCTTTTCCAATTGTTCTTCAATTCTTTTATATTTAATTTCTTTTTGGAGAAAATTAATATGATTTTGTTTATTAATTATTAAATTAATTTGCTTCGTAATTGTATTTTGTTGTAATTGATGAATTTCTCTGGCATCTATTGATGATAAAAATTTAAGACTTATTTTTGTTTCCATGATTTTTGCATGAATTCCTTGACTATCAACTTTAAATGGATATATTTGTGTTATGAATGGAGTACTTAAAATGATATTTTGACTGAGATTTTTTACTAATATAAATGTTATTTTAAAACAATATCCATGGTTACATATTTTAACTTTTGATAATTTATAATTTATTTCTAAATTCATTACATTTGGACCACGTAGTTTTTCAGAAGTTTTCTCATAATATTTTGTTGGAATAAGGCCTTCTCTAATACAATTTTGGTCAGCTCTTGAATCTACTAAAGCAATTGCTTCTATTTGTAAAAAATTATCTATATGTAATAATATTCCTATATACCATTTTGATAATTAATTTTATCTACAATTTGTACATAATCTTCTTCTATTCGTGAACTAGAAGCTTGATCATTTCTATTTTGGGATTCAAGTATAGTTAATCTTGTTTAAGTTTGAAGTTGTTCTAATTGTTGATTTTGAATTTCCTTTTGAATTTCTTTTATTTGTTCTTTTAAATTCCTAATTTCTTGTTGTAATTCTCCTATAGTAACTTGTTTAAATAAGGTTTGTGATGGGTATTTATCCCATATTTTGTTTAAACTACATGTGTCTGGAGTCTTAATTTACTTTCTTGTTCTAAAATTTCTTTTAATCTCATTAAATATTTTCTTTTTATATTTGGATCTTCAATTTTATCAATAATATCTAGTAAAAATTGTTTATCAGTATTTTTAGTAATTACATTAATTTGTTTACAATTGCATATTCCTTCTGTACAACTTAAAGATTCTCTACTTTCTGTGGTAGTGTCAGTGTCTTAAATATCTAGAATATCTTCTTCACTATTACAAAACTGGATCAAGTCCGGGAAAAAGCCTATTCAATCACAATCCAAGCCTAAAGAAAAATCAATCAAGCCCAATACTCCATCAAAGGTGGAAGCCCAAACTCAAGACAAGTCAACATCATCAAAAAATTCCAAAAAGAAGAAGTCAAAAAGTGAACAGCTCAAGCAGTTGATGGCTACAATTATTCAACAAATTTCGGACAGCTCATCCGACAGTACTCCAGATAATCCAGATGAAGATCCATATGGTGGGCCTTTCTCTCAAGATCCTTTTGATTTGTAAAGAGATAAAATCAAGCATCCTTATCCAATTCTTCTAGAAGTTCGGTGGCAAAGGAGTAAAATAAGCCACGTTTTATTTAGCCTTATCAAGAACAGTCAAAAGCAAGAATTCTTGTAATGTACACATGTAAAAGTATATTGTCTTAGACAAAATAATAAAACTTTGTAATTATTATGCTAGATTTCAAATGGTTTGGAATCCGTCTCTCTAGTCTATATAAAGACTCTTGTACTCAAATTGAGAGCATTGGTTGAAAAAACCAGCTAAGTCCTATTCTCTTGTATTTCAAAAGCTTTTGTTCAATAAAATAAGTTTATTTCATCTCTTGCTCTAATCTATAATTTTCTCAATTTTCTTTTCAGCATCAATAATTTAAATTAAGATTCTGCCAAAAAAGTGAGTTATTTTCTTACTCCATAATTATCTTCATTTATTTGCATATTTACTACATATTTATTTTGATCCTGTTTTCAATTTGGTATCATAGCCATAGCTTATAAAAATGGTAGGTAGATTACCAACCGAGAAGCATGGATTAAGAGATCATCTTAGGAGACATAGAAGAGAATATAAAAATATTAGAAATCTTTTAAAATACAACTGGAATAGGATAGATAGAGAAAGTAGAAGAGATCTAATGATTCAAATGGATTGGCTTAGAGATCATATTTATGAGTTAGAAGTAGAATATTGGATGCTTTGCAATAGAGGTAGAATTTAGAGAAAATTCTAATTATAGAAATCATTTGAGAATTATTAGTAACGTAGAATTTTAATAAACAAAATTCTAAGGATAGGAAAGGGTAGCAGTGAGAGCCGTGCATACGTTGGCTAGCCAGGTGTTCCCGGTAGCTAAGAGTGAAAAGCGTAAAGCTGTTAGTAAGCCTAGGTGTTCCCGTAGCCACCCTGTGATAGGTGTCTATTTATGTATCATTTTCATATCAATTCATCTATGTTTCTTTGCTATAATCCTTGGTATTTTATGTTTTTGTGTGGTTTTGATATTTATAGGAGTTTTGGAGGAACTTGCACCAAAGTGAAGTAAAACCCTTCATTTTCACCTCTGCTAGTCAACTATATTCTCGGATTTAATTGTATTGATATACAATGAACCGGATAACATGTTATATACCGTTGGAAAGCTCTCGAAGTCTATTTTCGAGAGAAATTTACAGTTCAAAAATCCATTCAGTGTACCGAAAGTTATATCAAAACAGTGTGAGAAGTGTAGAAATGTAATTCCACAAATCACTGTAACATGTATAATACGGGACACTGTAGCAGAGTATATAAACTCATTTTAGGGTTTTATTTTAATAACTTGAGGAGGGGAGAACATGTGGGAGGCTTCAGCTCTGGATTTCTCTCATCTCCTGGAGTTCTTGAAGGAGAAAGAAGGCTTGGAAAGAGGAAGAACTACAATCTTAAGAGATTTTCATCAAATTTGCTAAGTTTTCCCTTTCCCTTTCATTTTCTGGAATGTCTCCATATTGTATTGTATTTGTATTCTGTCTTGAATATGTGTAACTAAATCTGAATTGGTTGAGGGTGATTTCAAAGCCCTTGATATGGTTTTTGTGAAGTTGATTGTGCAAGGAATTGTTATCCAATTCTCTAATTGAAGTTGCTTGTATTTTCCCATGTTTAATGCTTATGATTGCTTGCTGATTGTATTTGGTGGCCAACTGAATATAATCTGGATATTGTCTATTGCTAGACTAGAAATCTTGATCCGTAATTGTCTTGAATTTCTAATCATTAGTAGCAAAATTGTGATCAGAGATTGCAATTGGAGAATATAACCTAAGTTAAATAATCCGAGCTTGTGTGGTTTTGCTTAGATCAACCTATCTTTCTTATCGTAATGCTTGTGTGGTTTTTGTAAGTTGATTGTGTAAGAAGTTGTCATCTAATTCTCTAATTGAATTTGCTTGTATTTTCCTATATCTAGTATACTTGCTAGTTTCGAACGCAAATCGTATAATGAAATGAAAAGATTAAAAATTAATATTCCTTTCTTTATATGGTTTAAAACGTATGCATCAAAACATAATATTCAATTACCTTATGACAGTCAACAAGTCAATATACAAACAAATGAATTTAAAGAATGGGAAACTACACAACATGGAATAATTCAATCTATACACCCACCTTTAGAACAAATCAAAATTAAAACAAATGAAACAGAGATTTTAGCAACGCCATTCAAAAAAGGATCAAATAAACCTGATAATAAAACTGCAACTTTAGGAGATATTAAAAAAGTTTACGAACAAAATAATTTTAATAATCAATTACTACATACTGTGTCCAAACAAGTTACAAGAATAGAAGATCAAATAGATAATATTAGATTAAAACAACCGGCAACATTTCCTCAAGATATATCTCCACCATTATTTAAACCGGTTCAGCAAAATAATACACCAGTAAAACTTCCTAAAATAGATTTAATTGATCAAATTAATAAAAAACTTAAGATATTACCAAGTACTTCATACAATATTAATATTATAGATCAAAATCAGCATAGTGACACTCAATCTATTGCAACATCTAAAGATATTGATGAAATAAATAAAATTACCTAAAGGAATAAATGGAAACAAGCCCCTACAAGAACATACTATCCAAGACCTACTCCGCCAGATTTAATGTATGAAGAAAGAAAACAATTTATATCCAATAAATATTCAGGTGATTCAATTTATGAATGGAACATAGATGGAAAATCATAATATGAAATAATAAATACCTTACAGGAAATGGTTATGGCATCCATCGTATATAAAGCCTATAAAATAAGTGATTATGAAACTACTAAATTATTGGTGGGATAATTGTATAGGATTCAATAATCAACAAATAACACTTAATCACGGAGAGAAAACTCAAGTAGAAGATGAAGATGGGTTCGTAACTATTCAAGAAACTCAAAATACTGTAGAAGTATTAACATATACAATTTCAATGCATTTTATAGGAAATCTTAAAGAAGAATTAGCTAGTTCGAAAATAATTTTAACAAATCTTAGATGTCCAACTTTATGAGATTTTAGATCGTATAAAGGTGTATTTTTAACAAATATATTCAAAAGACATGATTGCAATGCTTCTTTCTAGAAAGAAAGATTTATTGCAGGATTGCCAAAGTTCTTTTCTGAAAAAATAATCAATAAATCAACAGAGATAACAGGAGGAAATTCAATTCCTTGAGATAATATAACATATGATCAATTATTTGCTTTTATTAAAAAAGAAGGTTTGGCAATATGTCAAGAACAAAAAGAAAAAAGAAAATAGAAAGTTTTGGTAAAACTATGAGATCATTCTGTGAACAATATGGCTATGAAAATCTTAAATCACCGTCATATTCAAAGAAATATAAGAAAAACCCAAAGAAATTTTATAAAAATCAATTTGATAATCAATATTACATGAAAAATAAGAAAAAATATAAACCTAAGAAGAATTATTCAAAGAAACAATTAGTATTTTGGAATTGTAGACAACTAGGACATACAGCAAAATAATGTAAAAAGAAAAATAAAGTCAATGAACTTTTAAATGATCAAGATGAATTAAAAAATAAAATTAATAAATTATTATTCAGTGAACAATCTAGTCAAGAATCTAGTATTAGTAATAGTGAAGAAGATATTCTGGATATTCAAGACATTGACACTACTACAGAAAGTAGAGAATCTTTAAGCTGTACAGAAGGAATATGCAATTGTAAACAAATTAATGTAATTACTAAAAATAATGATAAACAATTTTTACTAGATATTATTGATAAAATTGAAGATCCAAATATAAAAAGAGAATATTTAATGAGATTAAAAGAAATTTTAGAACAAGAAAGTAAAATTAAGACTCCAAACACATTTAGTTTAAACAAAATATGGGATAAATACCCATCACAAACCTTATTTAAACAAGTTACTACAGGAGAATTACAACAAGAAATTAGAAATTTAAAAGAACAAATAAAAGAAATTCAAAAAGAAATTCAAAATCAACAATTAGAACAACTTCAAACTCAAACAAGATTAACTATACTTGAATCCCAAAATAGAAATGATCAAGCTTCTAGTTCACGAATAGAAGAAGATCATGTACAAATTATAGACAAAATTAATTATCAAAAATGGTATATAGGAATATTATTACATATCGACAATTTTTTACAAATAGAAGCAATTGCTTTAGTAGATTCAGGAGCTGACCAAAATTGTATTAGGGAAGGCCTTATTCCAACAAAATATTATGAGAAAACTTCTGAAAAATTACGTGGTACAAATGGAATGAATTTAGAAATAAATTATAAATTATCAAAAGTTAAAATATGTAATCAAGGATATTGTTTTAAAACGACATTTATATTAGTAAAAAATCTCAGTCAAAATATCATTTTAGGTACTCCATTCCTAGCACAAATATATCCATTTAAAGTTGATAGTCAAGGAATTCATGCAAAAATCATGGGAACAAAAATAAGTTTTAAATTTTTATCATCAATAGATACCAGGGAAATTCATTAATTACAACAAAATACAATTACGAAACAAATTAATTTAATAATTAATAAACAAAATCATATTAATTATTTCCAAAAAGAAATTAAATGTAAAAGAATTGAAGAACATTTAGAAAAGCCTAATATTAAGGATAATATAGAAGAAATAGAAAACAAATTTAAAAAAGAAGTAAGTCAGATTTGCCTAATCAATTTTGAGATAGAAAGAAACATATAGTTACTTTACCATATATTAAAGAATTTAAAGAAAAACAAATTCCAACAAAAGGTAGACCGATACAAATGAATCAAGAATTATTACAACATTGTCAAGAAGAAATAAAATATTTGTTAAATAACAAGCTAATAAGTGAATCAAAATCACCTTAGAGTTGTACAACATTTTATGTTAATAAAAAACCTGAAATAGAAAGAGGAATTCCAAGATTAGTAATCAATTATAAACCTTTAAACAAGTGCTACAATGGATTAGGTATCCTACTCCTAACAAAAGAGATTTAGTTAAAAGACTTTATGATGCAATATTATTTTCAAAATTTGATATGAAAAGTGGATTTTGACAAGTTCAAATTGCAGATCAAGATAGATATAAAACAGCTTTTACAGTGCCATTTGGTCGTTATGAATGGAACGTAATGCCATTTGGATTAAAAAATACTCCATCTAAATTTCAACACATTATGAATGATATATTCAACCCTTATACAAAATTTATTATTTTTTATATAGATGATATATTAATATTCTCTGAAGCAATAGAATAACATTTTAAACATTTAAAAATATTCTTTTATGTGGTCAAGAAGAATGGTTTAGTAATTTCTGCCCCCAAAATGAAATTATTTAAAACAAAAATAAGATTTTTAGGATATGAAATATATCAAGAAACAATAAAACCTGTTCAAAGAGCAATTGAATTTGCTGACAAATTTCCTGATGAAATTAAAGATAAAAATCAATTACAAAGATTTTTAGGATCTTTAAATTATGTTTTAGATTTCTTTTCAGATCTTAGAAAATTATGCAAACCTTTATATCAAAGACTGTAAAAGAATCCATTGCCTTGGACAGATGAACATGCTAGGATAATCAAAATTCTAAAAGAAAAGGTTAAAACACTTCCTTGTCTAGGAATTCCACATCTTGATGCATTTATGATTATAGAAACAGATGCCTCTAAAATAGGATATGGAGGTATTCTTAAGTAAAAACTACCAGAGTCAAATAAAGAAGACTTAGTTAGGTATCATTCAGGATTATGGCTCGAACCACAAAAGAATTATTCAACCATTGAAAAAGAAAATTTATCAATTGTTTTACGATTACAAAATTTCAAGATGATTTATTCAATAAAACGTTTTTACTTCGTATTGATAGTAAATCTGTAAAAGAAGTTTTACAAAAAGATGTTAAAAATCTGGTTTCCAAATAAATTTTTGCACGATGGCAAGCAATTTTATCCATATTTGATTTTGAAATTGAATTTATCAAAGGAGAAAACAATTCTATTCTAGATTTCTTAACAAGAGAATTTTTACAGGACAAGATCAAAGAGTTATAAACTTGGTGAGGATAGTCAAAATGTCAGACAAAAAGATTATGAAGGCCAGTGACTATGTCATGGCTAAAACAAATCAATTTATTCAAGTTGTAGTGTGGGCAAAGTCCCCATTATAAAATTAGGATAGACATGTCAAGCTTTAATTTAGCACTAGTTTCACTAAATTTGGATTTGAAATGAAATTTTCGTGAATTATTGAATATAAATGATACAAACTAACATTTTGATAGCCATCCGGGATTTGCAATATGTTTTTGCAAAACTATATTCACTAGATGTTAATTTTGTAAAATTAGTATTTTGACCTTATAATAGACTTCACAAACTATCATTTCCAGGTTGAATCACCTGAAAATCATTTTTCTACACTTTTTGGTGAATTTTCTAATATGAGCTTGAAATTCTAGAAATTTCACTGGTTTAGTGACAGGTTTGGATTTTTTATAAAAACTGTATTGCCTTGGGAATTATTTTAGAAAGATTACATTTTATTTTGAATATAGACATTTGAATCTCTTTGATGTCAGCAATTGTCCACCCAATAGCTCTTTTGTGATCTTTATGTACCCGGATGAGTTTCTCTTCTTGTAGTGGTGTAAGGCCCTTTACTATTATGACTAGCAAAGTATCTTTCTCACCCAAGGATACATGCTTCAAATGATCTGGAAGGGGCTTAAGTTCCAAGGTAGGGGCTTCATCGCATAAGGAAGAAATTTCTCATTAGATACAGGTAATTCAATGTAAGAAACATCAAACCTGTTTATGGTTTTAGCTATAGTCTCATCTAAGCTTTCCACAGCTTCCTCCATTTCTTCACATACTTGTATCCACCTTCTTGGTTCTTTAGAATTTTCTGTCCCTATGTGCTCATTAATAGCTACTTCCAATCCATCCTTGCGAGTTAACTCAAAAAGTTGTTGTGCCAAAGAATCAATAACATCAACTGCAAAAACATAATCCAAGTCACTAAGGTACCTCATTGCCTAAAAAATATTGAAACGAATTACCTCGCCATCAAACTCCATGGTGAGAGGGCCATCATGAACATCAATTTTGGTTCAGACAGTTTTCAAGAATGGTTTCCCTAAAAGAATCGGTGTTACATTGGGAGATGTCTTATCCTCCATTTCAAGAACATAGAAATTGGCTGGGAAAACCAATTGATTCACCAGCACAAGAACATCTTCGATAGCTCCTTTGGGATATGCATTGGAACGATTAGCAAGTTGAATGATAATGCCAGTTTTTGCAAGGGGTCCAAGATTCAAAGAAGCATAAATAGAATATGGCATGACATTAATAGATGGTCCTAAATATATCATAGCTCTTTCAAACTTGGTATTACCAATGGTGCATGGAATGGTAAATGTACCTGGATCTTTACACTTTGGAGGAATTTTTCTTTGTAGTACAGCTGAAATATTTTCCCCTACACTCACTTTTTCATTTCCTTTTAACTTTCTCCTGTTGGTGCATAACTCCTTGAGAAATTTTGCATAACGAGGTACTTGCCTGATGGCATCCAAAAGTGGTATATTTACCTCGATCTTGTGAAAAATCTCCAAGATTTCCTATTCTTGTTCCTTCTTCTTTGATTTTGCAAATCTGCTAGGAAAAGGTAGAGGAGTAACATAGGAAGGAATAGGAGGTTTAAGATTTACCTTAAAAGATAATGTTTTGTTCATGGTGGAAGTGGTGTCATCCCTTCATTAGTTTGAGATTTCTTTAGCAGGACCTCTAATTGCTTTCACCACACTAGCATTCTCTCTTGGATTGATCACTGTTTGAAAAGGTAATTTTCCTGAGCCTTTGACCCTCGAATTTGCTCATATTCGTGGCTAATTGGGCCAATTGATTTTCTAGGTTTTGGATACTTGCCCTAGTTTCTTGTTGAAATTGCATTGTGTTAGTGGCAAGTGCTTTAACAATATCCTCGAGAGTGAATCTGAGCTTTGTGAAGCTGGTTGTAGTGCTAATAGTGGTCGAGTTTGAAAAGGTTATTGCACTTTTGGTTAATTGAAACCCGGTGGCCGATTTGGTATGGCATTTTGAACAATCGATTGATGATTCTTGTAATCGAAATTAGGGTGATCTCTCAATTTGGCATTGTAAGTATTAGAGAATGGGTCATACCTTTGCTTTGGTTATCCTAGAAATCCACCCATGACATTGGCTTGTTCCGTCTTTCCTTCTTGCAAGGTTGGGCACATGTCAGTTGGATGCTCTGTGATAGAACATATCCCACATGCATAGATTGCTATATATTTCCTACGACCATTTGTTTTACAAGAGAGGTAAGCTTAGAAAGTTGTTGTTTAATGTTCGAAGTACTTACCTCATTTACTTTCTTTAATAGTGGGGATTCAAATCGGCTCCTGAATTGTTGGGAGTTTACTGCCATATCGCCAATCAAATATCTCCCAGCTTTTGGTATTTTATTAACTAGTGCTCCTCCACTAACAACATCAATCATACTCCTATCCATTGGTATGAGACCCTCATAGCACATAACTTTTTAAATCTATCCCAATATTCATAAAGTGATTCTCCATTTGTGAACGAGACTTTCATCCAGCCAGACGCTTGCGACCACAATACTATGTCAAAGCCTGTTTTGAAACTTGAGAGAATACAAACGAGCCATGGCCACGTCTATTCATAACTCGTAAATCTTCTTCAACTTGCAAAAGGTTAAAGAGGCACCCAACTCATATAAGCTAGTCTTCTGCAACATTTGGATCAAACTCCCATGAAAAATAGAAGGATTATGATGTTGGACCTCTCTAAGTGCATTCTTCATTCGATTGTCAACACCTATCACTAATACTGATTAAGGTGGTGGTGGTGGGTTAGCACGAAGAGTATCTCTAACTACGTTTGCCAATGTATTGGCCACATCTCTTATAACCTTATAAAACTCTGACCTCTCACCACCCTCAGGCGGATTGGAACTAGAAGCACCTCGGGTACGAGAACTCATTATCTAATTTCATCAATGGCAAAAACATAAGTGGCATAATTCTATAACATATAGGAGATAAACATAACAAACAAATATTCAAGGCACATGCAAGCACACAAGACATAACTCTACCCCTCCCAAACCATCTACATCCTTTTCCCAAGTCCACAGTAAAAGCTTAAGCTCTGATACCACTTTGTCACACCCTAAAATCTCTTATTTAGAGACTTTAAGGATGATTAATTAAGAAAATAATAAAAAGACATCATTAGTATCTCCCTTTTTTACCAAGATCATTTTCTAATTTACACATATATTTGTACATATCACATGAATCCATTGCAACATCTAGCTATTTGTTCAAGATAAACTTTTACATACACCAATGACCAAACTTAGTACATAGGTTGCTAATTACATAACAAAATTACTTATCACGATCTAGGCTAAGTCAAAACATTCCCCAAAAGCAATGCATTCATATAAACGTCCAGACTCCTTAGGAAAGCTCTGAAACACCATTAGTATGAATATCTTTTTTTGCACCTGTGGAGGAAGGGGGTGAGCACACAACCCAATAGAAAAAATTCTAATATTATACTAAATTACAAGAATTTAAACAATTACTTAATTACACAATTACACAACCTATTGCAATAAGTCATATAATCATTCTCATTCATACATCAAGGTATCACTTATTCACTTAACAATTAAAATTTTTCATCTAATGTTTTCCTTAGACCTGTATCCAAATGGCCCATCTAAGATCTAACATCTCAAGTTTATATTCGTGTTCTCCTTGAATCCATATCCAAAACAACCCATCCAATGTCCCACACTAAAATTTCGTATCCGCATTTTCCTTGGATCTGTATTCAAAATGGCCCATCCAAGGTCCAATGGATATACTTATAATCAATAAAATTCCTAATTGCATATTTTAAAAAGCTATTGATACCAAATTCCACACTCCAAGAAATTAATTCTAAGCTTTAACCATATTATTCATCCTATACTACAATACAATTCAGCTGCTAATTTTTAAGTTTGAAAATTTGCTATAAATTGTACACTTAAACAATTTGAATGAGACCAGTTGGAAATGAATATTAGTCTAGCCATATGCAAGCACCGTATCTTGTTAGAAGAAGATCTAAGCCTACTAGAGAAGCACAACGGAGGTTGAATCCTCCCATGATGGAAGTTGTCAAGAAGGAGATCCTCAAATTGTTAGATGTTGGTGTGATTTATCTAATTTTGATAAGTAGGTGAGCCCAGTCCAAGTTGTTCCTAAGAAATCTAGTGTTACACTGGTTAAGAATGACAATAATGAGCTAGTTCCCATGTGTATCCAAATCGGATGGCGAGTTTGCTTTGATTATTGGAAGCTCAATTCAGCAACTCGCAAGGATCCCTTTCCCTTGCCTTTCATTGATCAAATGCTTAGCAGGCCGTTTTCACTATTGTTTTCTTGATGGTTAATTGGGATATAATTAGATTGTCATTGCCTTTGAGGACCAAGACATCTACTCTGTTACCTTTAGATATTCTTTAACCTATTGATTCTTCCTTGGGGGAAAGGGTAAGAAGGGTAAGAAGGCCAAAGGGGGCAATGGGGCCAGGGGTGCAAGTGCCCCCACTGATTGTTTTCTTCCATCTTGTGTTTTATTCCAATTTTCTATGATAGAAAGTTGGAATATTAGAGGCCTTAGTGGCTTCTCTACGCAACGGGCAGTAAGGAATTGGATTTCTAGATTTTGTTTGAGTATAATTAGTCTTTTGGAGACTAAGGTTGATCAGCAGAATCTTGGGTTCGTGGTTTCAGCAGTTTGTCCTTGGGAATTTCTGTCAAATGTCACTGATTCGATTGCCTATAGAATTTTGGTTTGTTGGGACCCTATGTTGTACAGTTTGAGCAATTTGCAATGTTCTCCTCAATGGGTTGCTTGTCCGGTTACCAGATTATCTGATAATATTTTCTTTGGTTTGGTTTTTGTTTATGGTTCTAATGACCGGGGTATTCGTCAACAGTTATGAGACTTTATCAGGGATCAGCTTACAGCCTTTGGAGATTTACCTTGGATGGCTTTGGGTGATTTCAATGCTATCTTGAGGTCTTCAGACGGGGTTGGTGGGGATCAGAATTGGCATGGTTATATAGATGAGTTTGGGCAGTGTGTTCATGATGCAGAATTGATCAGGGTTCCTTCTTTTGGGCTTCGTTACACCAGGCATAATGGATAACAGGGTGAGAGGACCATTCTGAGGGCACTTGATTGGAGTTTTAGTAGTTCTTCCTGGTTCTCGGCTTGGTCGGGTACCGTTTCGGAGTTTCTTCCAAAGGATGTTTTAGATCATTGTGCTATGGTTATTTGGTTTGGTGATAAGAGACATCGAGGGCCCATTCCTTTTAAGTTTCTAAACTTCTGGGTTGATCGAGAGGATTTCTTAGTGGTTGTTCAGAGGGTATGGGATACGCTAGTGGATGGCAACCCTATGTATCGTTTCACGCAGAAGATGGGCATACTGAAGTGAGAACTTAGGACTCTGCATGGTCAGAATTCTAGTAATATATCAAGCAGGGTTATTGAGGCTCGGGCTCAGTGAGCTGCAGCTCAGGCTACTTTGGATGCGGACCCGTTTTCAGCAGAGTGCATTTTAGCTGAGAGGCATCTTTGTAAGTAGTATTTTAGACTCTGTTAGGATGAGGAGGCTTTCTTTCGTCAAAGATCTAGGGTTCAGTGGCTTAGACTAGGGGATAGAAATACTAAGTTCTTTCACAGATCTCTAATCCATCGACAAGTTAGGAAGCTGATTCATCGGCTTGAGGATGAGGCCGGTATGGTGATTACTGATCAGGGCGATTTGGGTCAGTTGGTAGTGGGATTTTTTTTAGGGTCTTCTTACAGCTCCTACCGAGCCTTTTGTTGTGGATGCTTCCAGGTTCTTTTTTACACGGGTTTCACAGGAGATGTTGCCTTCTTTGGTTTGCCCCATTACCGATGACGAAATCAAGAAAACTTTGTTCTCTATCCCTGATGACAAAGCTCCTGGGCCAGATGGATACACATCTTTGTTTTTTAAAAGAGCTTGGGGGATAATTAGGTGTTGAGTTTAGAGCAGTTGTGCAACATTTTTTTGATACCTGTCGGATGCCTAGGTGTGTTAATGCTACCAGGATCGCTTTGGTTCCCAAAGTTGAGTGTCCGAGAACCATGAGTGACTTTAGACCGATTTCCTGATGCAATGTGCTTTATAAGTGTATTTCAAAAGTGATCGTGAATTGGTTTAAAGCAGTTTCACCTGATGTAATTGGGAGTTCACAGTCTGCTTTTGTCTTAGGGGGGAGGATTTTTTATGCTATTTTGCTAACACAAGAGCTCATGCATAATTACCATCTTGGAGTGCACCATTGCAGTGTGCACTAAAAGTGGATATTCGCAAAGCTTTTGATACAGTCAGCTAGAATTTCATTTGCGTGGGGCTACAGACTATCGGTATTCTGGAGCATATGATTCAATGGATTGCAACCTGCCTATCCTCTGCGCACTTCTCAGTTTCGATGAATGGAGAGCTCCATGGTTTCTTTACTACATCTAGAGGAGTTCAACAAGGTGATCCTTATCACTGTACCTTTCGTGTTAGCTATGGAGGGGTTGAGTAGTATTCTTCGCGAGGCCGCTCAGAGGCTGGGATTCCATTTTCATTGAAGGTGTCAGTAGGTATCTCTTACCCATCTTTGCTTTACGAATGATCTGATGGTTTTTTGTAGGGCAGATAAGGATTCTATAGGAGTGGTTAGAGATGCTTTAGACGAGTTTGCATGGCTCTCGGGGTTGGTTACCAATTCAGCCAAGAATCATGTTTTCTTTTCAAGGGTTAATGAGGAGGATCGTGTCGCTTTATAAGCTATCCTTGGTTTTCGGATTAGGACTTTACCAGTTAGATATTTGGGAGTACCTTTGATTAGTACTCAATTACGACTTTCGGATTGTGCTCCTTTGATTGAGAGGATTATGTTTAGGATCCGGTTGTGGACATCCACAACTTTGACTTATGCTGGTCGGCTCCAGTTAATCAAGTCAGATTGGTCCTCCATGTTCATCTTGTCTGCAACTATGGTGCGGATGATTGAGAGTATTTTGGTTGCTTTCCTTTGAAGGTCGCTTGGACTTCAGTTTGTTACCAAAGAGAGGGATTGGGGGCTTAAATGGGTTAAGGATTGGAATCGGGCGACTATTCTAAAGCATATTTAGAGGTTGCTCTCAAACAAGTCCTCCACTTGCTCTTCGTGGGTTCATCACGTGCTTCTTCGGGTCGATCGTTTTGGCAGGTTCAGGTTACATCTGGTGCATTCTGGTCTTAGCGAAAGATTCTTCTCAGTGAGGATTGGTGCAGAGGTAAATTTGTCACTTGTATTGGAGATGGCAAGGACACCTCTCTTTGGCAAGATTATTGGCTTCCACAAGGACCCTTGTGTGATTTGTTTTCTTTTTGAACTTTATCGTCCACGGGTCTACCTCCGGATGCTAGGGTGTCGGATATTATTCAAGATAGGGATTGGGTTTTTCCGCTTGGAGGGCAGGATCTTTAGTTGATTTGGGACTCAGTCAGGTTTCATCCGACTATTGGGGCTGCAGATCATCAGGTTTGGAAGGGGCATTCCTTGGGTATCTTTTCCATTGACTCAGCTTGGGATATTCTACGGGCTAGACGATCAGTGAACTCTATTCATCATCTTCTCTGGTTCCCTGGCCATGTCCCCAAGCACTCTTTTATCCTTTGGTTGGCCTCTTTAGGGAGGTTGCATACTATGGATCATCTTCAGCGTCGTGGCACTATATCCTCAGCAGCATGTGCTTTGTGAGGCTCGGATATGCAGACACATGGGCATCTTTTCTTCCGTTGTCCTTTTTGTTCCATTTGGCGAGAGATAACAGCGAAGACTCTCATGACATGGCCATCTTTTTCTTGGGAGTCACTTCTTCAGTGGTCCTCCCTTCATCTCCTGATGCGTTCAAAACTAGCAAGTATACTAGTCGCACAAGTAATAAAGTGATAAGTAGATATCGTTCCCACGAGGATTGATTCTAATTGAATTTGTTATTTTCCAGCAACGATAAACTAAACAGGGGGAGTTTTGTTGAATGATTAACTAAATGAAATAATAATGTAAATTAAGAATAACAAAACAGAAGTCAATTTGAATGAAAGATCAATGAGAGAAATCTGGTTAAGGGATCCTTCTCTACCACAAGATATGGATTTGCGAATTAATCGTAGAATTGTCATCCAATTACAGCATTGAAGTTATCAACCGTAGATAACAACAAGCTCTGTTATCCCAATCTTTCCTTACTTTGTTGTTAAATAAAACAAGCTCTTTATTTAATCTCTATCCATTAAACAACCTAGAACAAGCTCTCTAAGTTTAATTCAATGGAAGCATTACGATAAGAAAGATAGGTTGATCTAAGCAATAAACACACAAGTTCGGATTATTTAACTAGGTTGTATTTTCCAATTGTAATCTCTGATCACAATTTTGCTACTAATGATTAGAAATTCATGACAATTACGGATCAAGATTTCTAATCTAGCAATAGACAACAACCAGATTATATTCAGTTGGCCACTCAAATACAATCAGCAAGCAATCATAAGCATTAGATATGGGAAAATACAAGCAACTTCAATTAGAGAATTGGATAACAATTTCTTACACAATCAACTCACAAAAACCATATCAAGGGCTTTGAAATCACCCTCAACCAATTCAGATTCAGTTACACATGTTAAAAAATGTAGTCAATACAATACAATACAAAAACATTCCAGAAAATGAAAGGGAAAGGAAGAAACTTAGCAAATCCTTTGCAAATCTCCTTAGATTTGTAGTTCTTCCTCTTTTCAAGCTTTCTTTCTCCTTCAAGAACTCCAAAAGATGAGAGAATTCCACAGCTGCAGCCTCCAAGTCATTTCCCCCCTTCAAGTTATGAAAATAAAACCCTAAAATATGTTATATACTCTGCTACAGTAACTTGCTACAGTGCCCCCGTATTTAATAAGCATTAAATATGAGAGAATACAACCAAATTATATTCAGTTGACCACCCAAATACAATCAGCAAGCAATCATAAGCATTAAATATGAGAGAATACAAGCAACTTCAATTAGAGAATTGGATAACAATATCTTGCACAATCAACTCACAAAAACCATATCAAGGGCTTTGAAATCACTCTCAACCAATTCAGATTTAGTTACACATATTCGGACACAATACAAATACAATACAATATAGAGACATTCCAGAAAATGAAAGGGAAAGGGAAAACTTAGCAAATTTGATGAAAATCTCTTAAGATTGTAGTTCTTCCTCTTTCCAAGCCTTCTTTCTCCTTCAAGAACTCCAGGAGATGAGAGAAATCCAGAGCTGAAGCCTCCCACATGTTCTCCCCTCCTCAAGTTATTAAAATAAAACCCTAAAATGAGTTTATATACTCTGCTACAGTAACCTGCTACAGCGTCCCGTATTATACATGTTACAGTGATTTGTGGAATTACATTTCTACACTTCTCACACTGTTTTGATTACAACTTTCGGTACAATGAATGGATTCATAAACCGTAAATTTCTCCAAAAAGTAGACTTCGAGAGCTTTTCAACGGTATATGATATGTCATCGGGTTCATTGTATATCAATACAATTAAATCCTAGAAGATGGTTGACTAGCAGAGGTGAAAATGAAGGGTTTTACTCCATTTTTGTGCAAGTTGCTCCAAAACTCCTACAAACATCAAAACCACACAAAAACATAAAATACCAAGGAATATAGCAAAGAAACATGGACGAATTGATATGAAAATGATATATAAATAGACACTTATCAAATTCCCCCACACTTAGACTTTGCTAGTTCTCGAGCAACTACAACGATATGAAAACAAAACTAAATCTAAACAGAATCAAAGAAAAAATTAAAACACACATGTTTTAACTTGCAAATAGGCCTCAAAGATTGTACTTAATTATAACCCAAGGAAAACTTTAAAATAATGCACTTGATCAAGAATCTCATTACAAAGATTAGTTTCGCTCTACTTCAATTCCTCAAGTGTGTGTGTGTAGAGCCATTCTCACCTGATCACTTGTAACCCGGATGAGTTATGCATAAAAATGAATCATATTTAATAGTAAAGATGTGTATATAAACGAACTCCATAGGCCTGCTTTTCAAGTCACTCTCCACTAATGTAGACCAGCACAACACGAAGGATCAAGTAGGACTTTATTAAGCTTGTAACGTTTGGCCTGGGTGAAGGTATGATAAAGGATAATAATTTGGCTCAAATCACCCACAAACACATAAATCATTCAAGACTATGTAGAGCTCAACCCTATAACACAATTTTATTTCAATTCACCAGGTTACTCCTCCAAACTTATTTAGAACACTCAATCTTTTTTTTTTAGTACAAAGCAAAAGAAAACTACACCCCCACACTTTGTTGTTTCATTCTTTTTAAGAACACTGAAGAGTATGGATCTCTTTTTCTTCTTTTTTCTTCTTTTTTTTTATTACACTTCCCCTCCCCCACACTTAAACAACACATTGTCCTCAATGTGTAAGTACGGGGACGATAAGTACAGATTGGTTTTTTTTTTTCTTCTTTTTTTTGTTGTTCATTTTTTTTTTTAAACACAATAGAACTCACTTGTATTGCTCATGACACATCCCAACCTCCTCTAACTTCCCAAAACCAGAACATAGCTCAAAATTTAATTGTGAACGATCTACATGCTCATAGGTAAGGGATAAACTGTTTGGAATAAATTCATTTGAGGTTAGGAAATATTTTAGTGAGTTAACAAAGAAAAAGGCTTACAAAGGCTCAAAGGGGTAACTAGGGATCAATTTCAGTCAAGGTTGGCTATTAAGGCTCAAACGGTCCAAAGATGGCCTAAATCATTTCCCCAATGTTGCACATTCTAGGATTTCGCCTCGAGTGACCATCAAACAAGTTCTAGAATTCATTGAAATCTGAAGAAACATTTAAATTACATAAACTTTCTCTAAGTGAACAAATAACTCAGTGATAATAGCTCAGTGCTCAATGTTGTACAAGGAATCAAAGACAAAGCGAAAACTAATAAACATTTCAAGCACACAGATCCATGCATTATTTATCATTTTCCAAGAGTTATTCTCAATTCAATCATTATCTTATCATTAACCCACAAAATGCAAGAAGAGAGGTACGTGGCGTTGTTACACCTGAGTCAAGATTGTATATTTCAACAATCCTTAAGACCAGTAGCCCGCAGACTTAAGGTTTCCAGCCTATATACCTTTATTATGAAAGAACAAAACAAGAAACAAGACATTTCAAACAACATGAAATAACAAACTACAGATTTATTTAGAGAGAATGCGTTTCAAGAGTTAAGGAAACCCCATATTCTGCCATTCTCAGGTTTTTCCACAATGTTTTTTTTTTCGAATCGAAACTGATAAAGACGAAAAACACATAACAACTCTAAATTACGTAAAACTAAACTTACTCATAAAATAACAAAGTCTAACAAGTCAGCAAACACAAAACAAGTCAGTTAGAATGGGTCTAAAAAGTTTAGAAGTTAGCCTCCTTATTCAGCCATTATGGATTGAAGAGATCCACAATGCGTTTCAAGAGGACTTGAACTTTTTAAGCCACCACTCTAAAATCCAAGATTAGAAAATATTACCTGGAACGAAAGAAATAACCTGAAAAAGCTCAAAAGAAATAACATGAAAAATCTCAAATAAACACAATAAAAAGAAAGTAAACAAAAGTGAAGCAAACCAGCAGATAAAGATTACAGATGGAGCGCTAAATCCAGTTTACGCCTTTTATTGCCCTCCGTAAACCAATCTATCCGAGCTATTGTTGGATCAGCGAATAGACGAATGCTTGCAATTTGTCAATTAACTCCCCTGCAGTTGAAGCTGTAACCAGGATTTGCCTCGTCGACTGTGAGATGAAGTTTTTTTCTACTGCTTGATCAAGAAAAGACAACAAACTATTAAAAAAATTATTGACATTTAACAAACCAATGGGTTTCCGATGGATGTTTAGCTGTGCCCAAGAGGTGATTTGAAATATCTCCTCTAATGTACCATAACCACCGGGCAAAGCTATAAATGCATCAGATTTAATGACCATATGTGCAATACGCTCATGCATGCTAGAGACCTGTAACTCTTCCCCTCTGGTGTTGCCTACGATATCTCGTACAGCTAATGGTTTAGGGATAATGCCGAGAACTTTGCTCCCTCCTAGGGATGCAGCTGTCGACACACACCCCATTAACCCAAGACTACCCCCTCCATAAATTAAATGAATACCCCTCGCAGCTAATGTCCTACCAAGATCAAGAGCTGCCGTTGTAAACTCTCCATCTTTACCAAATTGTGATCCACAAAATACGCATATATTTTGGAATCACCGAATTAGTGTTTTCTCCATTTCTACAAGTGCTCTAACTTTGTGTAAGACAATGATACCTGTTAGGTAATATGCTGTTCAAGTGCAAGACAGGTTATGGAATGACATATGAAAATATGCAGAATGTATATATACACACGTAAAACTCTCAAATTTTGACACATGGGGACATATTTCGGTGGGGGTTGCTCGATGCAGATTTATCGCCCCAAGATTTGAAAAAATGAGATATGCTTTCGGCGAGGTTTGACAAAACCTACACACTTGTCTCCCACGTGAAGCATGGAAAATGGAGATACGCTTTCGGCGGGGGTTGACAAAACCCCCACACTTGTCTCCCACGTGAAGCATTAGAAATGGAGATACACTTTCGGTGGAGGTTGACAAAACCTCTACACTTGTCTCCCACGTGTACTTATGCCATAGGGTAGTCATATGGTTTGTCAAAAAGAAAACTTGAAATTAAAACAAACAAAATCAACAAACAACAACACACAAAAACAACATTGATAATCAGATCAAACGAAACAAGAAAAAAAATTCTACAACAACAACACACATTCAAATATACAAGTAGTTGTGATTGTGGCTCACATCTTCCTCTGTTTTTACGTCCAGTAACGGCTGAAACGCCTTCTATGAGTCGGGGATTTGCTTCCCATCTAGTTTTCTTATAAACTGGCAAACAGGGTCGTTTTTAGTCAGATTCCCTAGACTATAACACTGCAATTCATCACGAAATTGTGTCCATAGATTAAGCAATTCACGCTGAACAAGTCCACAAGGATGTGACTCAAGAGTTAATAAAACATTATCCAGCGACTCATTACTCAGACCATTCTTAATAAATAACAGTTTATCTTCTCTATTTCTGGACACAAAACCTAATGAACGACAAGTCTGGTTACAATTCCATCTAGCACATTTATAACATACTTGTAACCTCTTCGCTCTTCACCTCTTGGCGTAGTAGCTCTTTCCTAGACCAGGCATATATTTTGCGAGTTTAATTGTGAAGGATCTACATGCTCATAGGTAAGGGATAAACAGTTTGGAGCAAATTCATTTGAGGTTAGGAAATCTTTTAGTGAGTTAACAAAGAAAAAGGCTTACAGAGGCTCAAAGGGGTAACTAGGGATCAATTTCAGTCAAGGTTGGCTATTAAGGCTCAAACGGTCCAAAGATGGCCTAAATCATTTCCCCAATGTTGCACAGTGTAGGATTTCGCCTCGAGTGACCATCAAACAAGTTCTAGAATTCATTGAAATCTGAAGAAACATTTAAATTACATAACCTTTCTCTAAGTAAACAATTAACTCAGTGATAATAGCTCAGTGCTCAATGTTGCACAAGGAATCAAAGGCAAAGCGAAAACTAATAAACATTTCAAGCACACAGATCCATGCATCATTTATCATTTTCCAAGAGTTATTCTTAATTCAATCATTATCTTATCATCGACCCACAAAATGCAAGAAAAAAGGTACGTGGCATTGTTACACCTGGTCAAGATTGTATATTTCAACAATCCTTAGGACCAGTAGCCCGCAGACTTAAGGTTTCCAGCCTATATAACTTTATTATGAAAGAACAAAACAAGAAACAAGACACTTCAAACAACATGAAATAAACAAACTACAGATTTATTGAGAGAGAATGCGTTTCAAGAGTTAAGAAAACCCCTATTCTGCCATTCTCAGGTTTTTCCACAATGTTTTTTTTCGAATCGAAACTGATAAAGACAAAAACACACAAGAACTCGAAATTACATAAAACTAAACTTACTCAGAAAATAATAAAGTCCAACAAATCAACAAACACGAACAAGTCAGTTAAAATGGGTCTAAAAGTTTAGAAGTTAGCCTCCTTATTCAGCCATTATGGATTAAAGAAATCCAGAATGCGTTTCAAGAGAACTTGAACTTTTTAAGCCACCACTCTAAAAGCCAAGATTAGAAAATATTACCTGGGGTGAAATAAACAACCTGAAAAAAAAAAATCAACTCAAATAAACACAATAAAGAGAAAGCAAACGAAAATGAAGCAAACCAGCAGATAGAGATTACAGATGGAGCGTTAAATCCAGTTTACGCCTCTTATTGCCTTCTCCAAACCAATTTATCCGAGCCATTGTTGGATCAGGTGAATAGATGAATTCTTGAAGTCTATCAATTAACTCCCCTGCAGTTGAAGCTGTAACCAGGATTTACCTTGCTGACAGTGAGATGAAATTTTTTTCTACAGCTTGATCAAGAAAGGACAACAAACCATCAAAAAAATTATTAACATTTAACAAACCAATGGGTTTCCGATGGATGTTTAGTTGTGCCCAAGAGGTAATTTGAAATATCTCCTCTAATGTACCATAACCACCCGGCAAAGCTATAAATGCATCAGACTTAACAACCATAGGTGCAATACGCTCATGCATACTAGAGACCTGTAACTCTTCCCCGATTGTGTTGCCTACGATATCTCGTACAGCTAATGGTTTAGGGATAATGCCGAGAACGTTGCTCCCTCCTAGGGATGCAGCTGTTGACACACACCCCATTAGCCCAAGACTACCCCCTCCATAAATCAAATGAATACCCCTCGCAGCTATTGTCCTAACAAGATCAAGAGCTGCTGTTGTAAACTCTCCATCTTTACCAAATTGCGATCCACAAAATAAGCATATATTTTTGAATCGCCGAATTGGTGTTTTCTCCATTTCTAAAAGTGCTCTAAACTTGTGCAAGACAATGATGTACGTTAGGTAATATGCGATTCAAGTGCAAGACAGGTTATAAAATGACATTTCAAAATATGCA